>OMLM01003563.1:45887-111196 GCA_900302695.1 Helostoma temminkii
ATTATGGTGTGGGGCTGTTTTTCAGTAGCTAGTTCCAGTGAAAGGAACTCTGAATGCTTCAGCATACCAAGACATTTTGGACAATTCCATGCTCCCAACTTTGTGGAAACAGTTTGGAGCTGGCCCCTTACTCTTCCAACATGACTGTGCACCAGTGCACAAAGCAAGGTCCATAAAGACATGGATGACAGAGTCCTGACCTTAACCCGATAGAACACCTTTGGGATGACTTAGAGCGGAGACTGAGAGCCAGGCCTTCTCGTCCAACATCAGGGTGTGAACTCACATATGCACTTCTGGAAGAATGGTCAAGAATTCCCATAAACACACTCCTAAACCTTGTGGACAGCCGCAGCTGCAAAGGGTAGACCAACGTCATATTGAACCCTATGGATTAGGAATGCAGGAATGGGATGTCACTTATGTATATATATATATATATGTGTGTGTGTGTGATCCTGTTTTGGAAATGTAAATCAAAGTTCCCTAGAAATCCCGAGGTGAAGATTCCTTGACTTAAATTTCTGGGGATGAAGAGTAACTTTCCATTGGAAACTGGGATTTAAAAACTGCTTGAATAAATGATGCATGAACTGATTTATTTATGGCAGAACAGTCTCTGAAGGACACAGGGACAAAATCCTTGTTTTGTGAAAAAGAAAAAAAAAAAATTTTGTTGACCTAATATTCAGCAAACTGAGTTAATCATATCAAGATATTATTTTGTGTTGGACTTTTAGTCCAACATCTTCTCAATCTTTTTTTTGCTGTTTTCCCAGTGTTTCTATTTGAAAACAGTATATTGTGAACATGTTTGTGTGAACAGACTGGTTTTTAATTAAATGCAGGAGCTTCACAGAGCACCTGCTGATTTCACACTAAAATCTTCATACATAAACACATCATGAGCTCTGCAATCAATGAGGGTATAATGGAAGTTCCCATTCACTGTAGTGAATAGAAATACCAAGCAGGCAAACTAAGTCAGCAGTTGTGCCAAATGGAGCGTAAGCACACACTAAACACACAAAACATGCAGCCATTGAGAGTGATTTCACATTGAGCTTTGACACAAATCTTTAAATTCACGCATCATTTATTTAACATTTTAGTTCATATTTCCCTGCCTGAGCCCCAGTGGATAAAGATGGTGGTGAAATTAATTAACGCTAAGCTGAGACCTCCCTCTGAGACAATCTATAGGTCAGAGTTAACCCAGGAAGTGACAGCGTGGCTTTGGTAAGCCGAAACTGAGGCTAGAGATGTCCTTACCTGTCACGGTGGGTCAGCATGTCCACATACTGACAGCTGGACTTCCACACTGACTGATGGCCAGCTCATACATTCTGTCAACAGGCTGATTTAAAAAGGGAAGGGAGACATCCAATAACCAGAAAAACAGGGCTCTGAGATCCAGAAACAGTCGAGATCTGTCTATCAGCAGCCAGGTGTCTTCCTCCTCCTCATTCACTGAGACAGTGAAAGTTGACCACCTCATACAATAAATATCCACATATCCAGTGTCAAATAATTTTAATATAACTTTAATCTCATATTGCAACATAAACAAAACTTGTGCTTTGTTTGATGAATGATATAATAAAACCATGTCTGTGTTATATTGATGTTCTGTATGTGTATTCCTGAGTCGTGGTTGAATTATCTACTGTATCTAGTGGAAGCTGGTGCTGTCATTTGTCTAGTGAGTACAGTCTCAAGTCTAGAGGAATGTCGGCATTGCTTACTCAGAGTGCGGCCCACGTGTGCGGGATATATTCTGAGTTGCATGAAGATTGTTCATTAATATGTTAGACATGGTCTTGGTATAACTGACTGCCAGGTGGGTGACGAAGGGGAAAATCATTATATAATTCTTCCTTATACGCTATAAGAGGTTGCTAATTAGTTCAGTGAATACGGTAATATAGTGAATTATATGTTATGGCCCTCAGAGTTTCCACTTAGCAAGCTAGCAACTTTCCACCTTCCTCAAAACGCCACATCAAAGAGTATATATATTTTGGACAGATTGTGTTCATTCTTCCATTTTAAGGACTACAGATGCTGAATTTTACACTTTTTTTCTGTTCCCCTCAGCCACACTCTTATATGGACCTGCTGTTTTCCACCTGTCCACCAGATGCTCTCAGACAACACCTGTCTCAGTCATCAGCCTTCCCACACCAACCTGCTCACTTGTTTACATAACAGCCATCTTTCTCCAGTTATGTGCCACATTTTCCAGTTCATGTTTTACTGTTCTACCTGATTTTCAGTGTGCTTTCTTTTTTATACCTCCACTTAACTCTGCATCTGCCTGTTTTTGCATCCACCCTGGAGCCATGCTGTGACTTTAGTTAGTGCTTTGATGTGTTTTCCTTTAATTTGACACCCATCTCTATATACTAAATATATTTCATTTAGCAAAGCAATATCTAATTAATTCCTCTCCACAGTAGAGGTCTTTCTGAAAGTGAGTGACAGCAACTTTGTCACAGCTGAGTACCTAACTGTCATACTTCAGTGAAAGCTTCCCCTCCTAATATCCATCGATGAAATTAAAATTCACTCCCTCATGTTAAGATAATTATATTTGTCATAAATATTTTGTCACTTTGAAATTGTTGTTGTCACTCGTGATTATATTTGATAGAGTAAGTGAGAAGAGTGAGAAGAAACTGTAATTGATCGGAGACTGTTACAGAAGCATAAACATACAGAATCGGGAGTTTAAATATATTCACTGTTTTTAATGAGCAGATCTGCACAGCCTGGTTTTATGCGTTTCTTCATGTAACATGATTATGATGCACTTTACAGTCCCCATTGCTGTGTCTGCTCTGGAGTGGGCGACCACTGTTGATAGGCTCCTTCTTCAGCCCCGTGCAGTCAAGCTGTCAGATGGTGCGCGCTTGCGCAATTCATGCGCTCTCACATGCACACAAACACAGAGCTCTGCCAGTGAGCACAGGTTGGTGCTATGTTCAAAATCATCCTGGAAGTGCGCGAATGCACAGGAATTAATATCACAAAACACAGGAACCGGATTTAAAAGAGTCGGTTTTACCACTAGTTATGTTCGAAAACTTCTCAGCGGATTTACTTCTGACTTGGTGACAAGCCGCACTTTGTTTGGAACAACACATCTATTAATTTTACCGGATTTCACCTGGGAACATATTTAAACAGAGCAACGCGCATCTGATTAAGCGAACAAGCTCTTTCAAAGGCGATAAACGAAAAGCCAAGCCAGAACGATCCGACACACCAGGTAAACCAAACACTCATTAGCTTGAGGTCCTCGCCTGTTCCAAATCTGACTTCAACTTTTAGCTTGTCTGTGACTTTATGCAATTGTTTTACAGAAGTTTTCACCATGAACCAAACCGCCGGAGCCACTAATGCGTATCGCAGATGCTCAAAGGGCGGAAAGGTAAGAAAGTGTTATTCAGAGAAGTTGAACTAAACTGGCAGCTCTTGAAGTAGCACGACTGTAATGCCTGCACGCTTTGTTGACGCAGTTTTTTTGGGGGGGGGGTTCGACTGTTTGGTTTTTGCGCGTCTGTGCGCTTTGGAGATGTTGTAAATTATGTACTATTAGGTACTCTTTATTGACTGAAATAAGCAGTTTAACTGATGGGAATCATGTTAGTAATCAGTTAAAATATCACAGGCAGCTTTGAAGCAATAAAAGATAGTTTGTGTTGTGCACAAAAATGCTAATTACTGCATTACCATGAAAAATGAAGCAGGGAACAGGTGGATTGATGCTCACTTGCTTTTGTCAGCCCTTCTTTGATGCTGTCCCTTCTCAAACCTCTACATCAGTAGCTTGATGGGCATCTGCTGTGCTGTCATCCAAAATGATGACACTGTACATCACTGTTTTACCAAGCCTGTGACCCACATTACATGGCTGCTGCTGATGTATGGATGTACTGTAGTCAACAGGGAGAAGGAGGTGGGGGTGCGGGGTAAGAGTGGGAGAGTGGATGAAAGGATGAAAGGGAGGTTGGGGGAGAAAATCTGCAGCATGTGGGTGGAAAGGGGACTGCATGGTAGTCTCTACCATTAGAGCAGAAGCAAGCTCTGGTGTGAGTGTGTGTGTGCGCGTGCATGGGGGCTGCTCTCATTCCCAGCACATCTGGTTCTGTCAACATGCACGATCAGTGGAGACGAAGTGTGAAAGCTTATTTATCACCAAAAGCTACGACACATGGAATATCCACAGCAGATTTCCCAGTGTTTACAAATATTGATTTTTATTTTCAGCTCCAAATATTTGGATTTGATGTGTATCGATTAGAGCAATGCTGGTTCACTCACAGTGGTGTTTAGAATGATGTGGTAAAAGAGCTCTGATAAGCGTGGATGTGAATTAACACAATGACTGTTGAAGTGTGTTGATTCTCAGTTAATTGAAACTGACTGTGTGATTGTAACAGTTCACGCTGGGAATCCATGGGTGACAGTTCTCACGATCATCAATTAACAGTCTTCACATTCTGCAAAATGGGCATTTTTGTTGATTCCACTCATTTCCATTGTCTTATGTTAAGCAAGTCCAGTTCAAATGTATAAAATGTAGCAAAAATGCCAGAAGATGGCAAGAATTATATCAGTTACTAAGGTAATATGATTGCCCGTGGTTTTATATCTGCACTGTGCTTTCACTCACCGCTTGTTCTAATTCTGGCACGTTAGATCTCTCACATCAACTTTGAGAGAGAAAATAGATTCAGACTAAACACCTCTCACTTTTGTCTCCAGACAGCAGTGTCTATTTCGTTATCTGTCCTGTGGCCACTTTTAGCCTGCCGGCAGATCGTCTGGCGTTTCAATCAGTTTGGGTTTTGGATTCGTGGCTGTTTTAAAGCTTTGGTGCTGCTGAGAATTTCCCTTTGAGTTGTCTCTCTGTGGAGTATCTATTTCCAGTCATGTTGACAGTCAGCCACACAGACACTTCATCTGGGATTAATGACACTCTGATTAGGTCTGCGTGTTTTCTTCAGGCCTCCCAACAGGATAAGACTCACATGGTCATGGTCATCAGTTTGTGACGAGCTTTGACAGGTTTATAAACACCTGAAATCAGTGAAAAGCAAGTGTGATATGTGTTGAAATTATTTCAGCAACTTTGAGAATTCCACGTCATGTCACATTTGTAGTGTGCATGTTTTTTACTTCTCATTTTGGAATAAAATCAAAGTGAGACTTAAATTAGGCTACCGTGCATATAAAGGGAATTTCTGCTGACGTTGTTTGGAGAAGTATTTTTATCATTCCCATATGACAGTTTAAATGTACTAGTACATCCCATAGGGATAAGTCTGCTACATTTTTATAAGGTGTTGATTCTGTTACCCCAACAGTATGTCTTATCTTTTATATTACAGACCAGGCACTTTTTCAAGGCTCTGGGACAATCCTATGAAAAGCAGATGGGCAGGTTTCGCCATCTCCATTTCTGCTATTGAGCCTCTGTAGACCATCATGCTGTGCGGTGACATTTGGGAGCTCCGTAGCAACAATAACGCTACTTATTCCAACAGCTTTTTAGTCATTTTAAACATCTGCTCCAACAGTTGCTCCATTTGTGCCTAGCTTGAACACCAAGGACGTTATGGGAACTGTAGGATGGTGTTTGAAATATAGAGGCAGTTTCAAAGAGTGTAGGCACATTTAAAGATTAGAATTAAACTGTCAATATTATTATTTATTAATTTATGTTTTTAAAGCATAAATACCATTTTCTGGTCTTAATGTCTCAAATGTAAATCTACTTGTCTTGTCTGATTTATATCATTACAAATAGACTGTTGATAGATAAAACAAGACATTTCAAGATGTCACCTTGAGTGGGGGGACTTATTTGTCCTCAACATTTAAATCTCATATATTAAATCAATTAAAAAAGACAATATATTACATTCCATAGTCATCTGTGATTCCACCACTTTCTATTTGGATTTAGATTCATGCAGATTATATAATAACCCATATTAAGCATTTAATGTAGTTAAGGGTGCCATCACAGGGACAAAATTTGCACTTTTCAGGATAGAAATCGCCAGTTATGTCGTGCAACAGAATCATTGCGAGGTGTTCATGGCCATGATTCTCCCTTATGATGCATAAATTAATTAACCATTTATGTGTGGTTTCACTGACTGGTTTGGAAGATCTGAATGACTAGAGGAACATTGTATTGCAGTCCCATTATCAAAATATTGTCTTAAAAATAAATGATCACCAGAGGGCAGTGTGGCACTGCATTCCACGTACAGTACCAGCAAGAGGCTGTCTCAGTGAAACACAGACTGGAAAAGTGCATTGTTTTCAAGACGTATTTATTAGTTGCAATAAATACATTACATATAACAGCAAGAAGTTTTGTTTCCAGAAGCAGTTTGACTGTATGATGATCTGTTGCTTTCTTAGAAGAGCTTTCTTAGAAGAGTATTTAACAGTATTTATGTGATAATGTGCAGTAGTTACTTATAATGTTAGTTCAGTAAAACAAGAGCTTTAATTTGGTAATGTTTACTAAATGTTGGATTTCTGCAGCTTGTTAAATTCCCACTGCTGTGAGATCAGACGTTTTTTGACTCTACAGTTCACGCAGCTCCTTTTTTTGTCTTTTTAACGGTCACAGCAGGATAGTTTGATTATGTTGGCCCTTGACAGCCCTGCAGTTCTGTGTGCGCACACTAAATCCCAATTAGCTCCCCCTTAGTTTCAGAGCCATTTGCAACTCTGCCAATCTCTGCATCTGCAGAGCCTAGAAAATCCCCAGTTCTTCTGATTACACTTTCATAATAATAATAATATAAAAGTTTAATTTGTCAGATGAATCACGGGGGGAAAAAATATATAAAAAATGATGGTCCCCCGCTATGAATATGCATTAACTCCTGCTGCCCAAGTATAAATTGATTATTTGAGTAAATCAGTATTTGGAAGTGTTTTGTTCTTTAAAATAATAGGAAATTTACTGAGACTTATTCGTCCATCTTATTACTACATGGATTTTTGTATGTTTTTAAGGTAAAACCTGTTTCAGCTTTAAAACACACAGTACTATAAGCTCAATAATGCAGTTATTGAGCTTACATCAGAATACAAATAAGCATGGCACCCATTAACTTGGAGAGCAAAAGTGCTAAATGGATATTTCAAAGAGCATGGGAACTAAACTGAAAGGTATTTGGATTGAGGTTAGACTTCTTAATTACCGTGGCTTTGTTGGCCAACAGCAGGGCAAACACCAGTATGAATGTGCCAAGTATTGATCCCTGCTCTCATTACACTGCAGGCCCATTGTAATGCATAGCTATCACTCCAACTCTCTCACTGGAGTCTATGGAAATGATCATTGATTTTTTTTTTTTTTTTTCTTTTTTGCACCCTTAGTAAAATGGCAGGAGAATGCCTATCTCAATCATCTTTGCACTTTGAATTTCTGTACTCAAAGCCGCCTTCTGTTCATTAGCACTGCTATCTTTTTCTCATCCTGATGACTCTGGAAGATGGGGACTTGGCATTGGTCACGCTGAAGTCATTTTATACTACAGTATACAGTAGAGCCTTAGCAGTACCTTTGTTCTTGAAGTTGCTCTTTCATGCTGATCTCCAACACATAAAAGCTGCTGTCTGATAGTGACATGATCAAGACTGTCTTGACTCTGTGCCTGGATAAAACAAACACACCTTATTGCCTCTGTGTATTTGTGTGAGAACTTGTTTAGAGAGTACACAATGAAATTGCATTTGGAGGCGCATCAGAGAGCTCTACTCCTGTGAGATGAATAATGCAACACACACACACACACACGCACGCACGCACGCACACACAGAATAGATTTTCTCATGTTTAACTTTACCAATAGGTGAAGTGGTTATTCTTGATGTGTTTTTCACAGCTAATTCAGCTTTTATATATATATTTATATATATATAACACTCTGTTAGTAATAACTCATTGTTGTGTGCACTTCATAATCAGGTTCTGCAGCTGTGCTACCTTGCCTGAGCTCATACTACCCAGAGGAAATCCTTTAGGATACAGGTGTTTTATTATTATATGTTAGCCTGGGGAAAACATGCAATCACAGCATGATGCTTACGTGTACGCAGGTTCGAGTCAAACGCGGTGTTAGTATTACTCAGCAGCGGTTATGTGTTTTACCAGGAATGATTGACACTGCGGGTAGTGTAATTGCATGAGTCGCTGAGACCTCCCAGGCCCTTTGAGTGAGCGGTTGGCTCGGCAAAATGCTTGGGTCATGACAGCCCATCTGGTGGTGTATCACAAGCAGTCAACAAGGCCCAATGAGACAAATGGTGCCACAACAGTAAACAGCCATCGCTGGTTGGGAGATAGACATTTCAGCCATATCTAAAATCCCAAGTATATCCACTCTGTGGCCCCTGAGGCCATGGTGTCCATCAAACCAGGCTCAACCTGCTGCATCCAAAGTATATGCAGCTGTCACAATGGACTGGATCACTCTCTGCACCACTTTGATAGTGATGTAATGCAAATGAATCTTTTCAACAGAGCACACTGAGATATTGCAATGTGCTGACATGCAGGAGCTGAGGGCTGCAGGTCAGGTTTAAGTTTGCCCTCTGCTGGATCAAAGAGTTCACGATCTTCTGTGCAGGGAGTTTGTGCATAATGAGGCATCTGGAATGATGAAACCATTAAAATAATCGTTTGTAGACTGCAGTTTCGCAAAGTGACGGTCTAGCATCACACTGCTGTCTGATAGAGACACAGTGGGACTTCTACCTCATCATATAAGACAGCAGGACCTCGGTTACTTTAAATAAACTGTCATTTTATCCATTCCACCTCAATATAGCTTTTCCCTTTACATGAAATGGAATATGAAAGTAAAGAACGATGAAACTTTGTGTTTGTTGTTTGATCCTGCTTTTGTAACATATGATGATGATGAAAAAGGCCACTTTTAGCTTCCAGAGATACACTGTTATATATACAAATACCGCAAAGTTTATTCTGTGTGTGTCCTCAATGCTGCAGAAATGATTCACCAGTATTGTTTTAGAAATTGTGGAAAATGAAAAATGAAATGTATATCAATATGCACACAAAAAATGGATTGTTCTAATGACTTTAGTCTTAGTCTTTCTTAGAACATTTTATTAAAAATAAAAGCCTGAAGAATATAATACATTTACATGTTAAAAGTGAAAGTTATGCAGTGTGACAGATATTTAACACAATTATTCACAGTCTTCCAGAGTGTGTCACTTTCCAACATGTCAACATGCCAGTCAATAGGTTGTCAGTGGGAACAAGCATGGATTTTATTATTCTAAGGTACTGTTTTTTGTTTTTTTTAGCTTTTCATAACTATTCAGTTATGACACAACTGGTATACTGAAGCATTTTCCGGTGAGAAAATACACAAAATATGAAACTATTAGAGTAGCATGTATGACACAAGGTACTGTCTATTGCATGCTCTGCAATGTTTTCACAATTTTCACACTCACATTATTTATTACAAATGACTGTGGTTACGTGATTATTGCACAGCAATGATACTGATAAACAAGTTGTTGTCAGATCTTTTCTCTGGTTCTTTCTGCCTGACAACACAACACCACCACCCAACAAAACTCACTGAGCTCATAGAGTCCATGTCTACTTTTGTGTCTGTGATAAATATCAAAACGCTTTTCCCCTGACAGAGCATGTAGCTTATGCTGATGTGTTTATTTTACACGTTAAAGCAGCAATATGAAATTTACTTTCTAGGATAATCGAAACAGAAAACTGTAAAACCTGCGTGTGGGCGAATTTTAACCTAAAACATCAGGATAACAGTTGAATCAGTGCACTTCCACCCATCATCCAAGTGGGATCCATAACTGCAGCTGTAGCTTATTAAACAAATGCACACTGAAGCTTTCCAGACCACAGTGAGTCAAGTGAGATGTGTGGGCTGACTTTGTTATATACTGACAGATACTTCAGTACGTAGAGTATGTATATCCATTTAGTTGATCAAGCACATTTCCTCTGGAACAAGGTTTATTCTTATGTTAACATGTAACCACTGTGTCAACCATAGCAAATCTAATATTGTATAATATTGATCAGAGGAAATTTGGTCTATAAATCATATAAGATCATATTTTTTAGAGACCTCTCATGTTGTTGTCGTTGTTGTTGTTTTGCCGAGGTAGGGGAAATGGAACCATTTGATTTACGTCCAGTCCAGTCAGTACTTTGTTTTCTTAAAGAACCCCATAGACTCTTAACAAAGCTACAAAACTTTTCCACATACAGCCATTTTTGGTGATTCCATTAGTCTTCCTATTTTTCATTATAGTCTTGAGTGTGTACCAGGGGATGTGAAGGCCTTTGAAATCATTCTATATCCCTCTCCTAAGAGTAAGCCATTAACCAGTAAGCTCCTGGATACCTTGTGTTAGCTCCTGGTTGCCCATGGGTGTCTCTGCACATTGACATACTGTACTGAGAACCAAGAAATATTACCGAGCATATTAACATCTATTGTATATTCTTTAAATCTAATCACCCCAATATGTTTAAAACCACATCCCAGTGTAAAGGGGTAGTGCATAAGCAGCAGTCTTTTGGTTTTGTCCAGATTTATATTTTTGTGCAGCTTTATGTATAATTAAATTAATTTTGATAATTTTTAAATGGGTTCTGATGTATCATTCTGTTACCTTTATATGATAAACTTGTTAAAAACCAGATTTTATGTAGCTATATACATTTAAATTGCCTCTTTAGTGAAGAGATTTTCATTACCACCTTTAAAGTGGAATTTAAACCCTTTTTTATATGTGCTGCACATAATCATTTGAACCAAGGAGGTCATTTAGCCCTTTTTTGGCCTGATTGCTTGGCACTCTATTGGCTCTGCTGTGACTTTACATATTGTTTTTTGAGCGCTGGCCTTGTCTCACTGCACCTAGTCTGCAGCCTTTATTGAAATGTATAGCATAGCCCTTCCACAGCTTGTTTTCATATAACTGGTGGAGGTGATTTTACTGACTTATTACAAAAAGCTGGTATATAACTGATCACGCATGCCTCATCTTTCCCTGTGTCCCTTGCAGTTAAAAAGAAATGATTTGTCGTGTTAACTCCCATGGTGCTCTACATTGCCCTAAAACAAGATGCTGTTCCCCTTGACAATGAACACTCGCCTCCTGAACATAAACAACGGTTTTATTGTGTTCCAGTCTGAGAGCCTCCAAATCAATGCTTTGTAAATCATCCTCAGGAGGCATGCAAACACAGATCCATGCTGTGTAGCCAATACATCTATGGACACAATGGTACATTCATACAGATGGATAAGGAGCACATGGCCAGTGCCGTGTACAGTGAGCCTGTAATATTGGTGAACCAATAAAAGTGTGTTTGTGGCAAAATGGCAGCAAATCAGAGATATGAGAAGCCACGAACAATCTTTTTTAACTTAATTCTAAACTTGAGCCATCATTAAAGTAAAAAACTAAATATTATACGTTGATACTTCACTACTCCTGACCCTTACCTTGCTGCCTGTTTGTATTAGTTTCACTTAATGGCTTTTGTGCCTCCAGAGACAATACAATCTAAAATGAGCAGCAAGCTGTAGACAGCAGCAGAAAGTGGGACAGATATGCAGGTGCAGTGTTAGAAAAACAGCCTACTCAGCCCTGTCCTTTAGGCTAACCTGGTTTTGTGTGTAGATGTAGACCTTCAGCGTGCATACAAGTGTGCATGCTGTTGAATGTGACTCTGAGAGCTGATGCCCCAGGGATAAATCTCTTAGCATCATTAACTCGTCTCTTAATGATAAAGTTAATATATGTCTTAATGAGTGCACAGTGCTACCAGAATGCTGGAGAATGAAGTTATAGGCTACTTCTTAACTTTTTCATTTAACAAACCTCATCTTTGATGCTATGAATGGCTGGCTTTTTTTTCCAGTATTAGTCATTATGTGTATTTGGAGACTGTGATTGCCTCTTTATATATTAGTTTTAATTGCTAGTGGTGGAACTTAAAATACACGCATATGATCAGTATGATGCAGACAAAAGCTAGGTAACGTTAAACATCCTGGCTGTTCCATTCATTCATTACTTATCATTACTGATAATGCGCCTGCACATGGACATTCACAGGGGAAATCCACTGCAACATGTAAGTCAAGCAAACCATCACGGATTTTTACCTGAATTCCACGACAGCAAATTACACGATCCGATTGATAAGCAGTGCTAACCCAAATTGGAGACTTTCTGTGTGGTGGTGTTGGTGTTCTTGCTTTTCCACTATGATGGCTATCTACACTGATATACCTGTGTCAAAGCTTTCTAAATAATGTGCATTTTCTTTTTCCACTTTATCAAGTTGTACAAATACAGACAGAGCAGATCTAGTCAAACAGACATTTTCCAATTTTTCTAGTGTATATGCACAAGCAGTATGTGAAATGTTACACTAATTTGCATGCCTGCGATTTCTAGAGAGATTACATCCAGCTGATTGATGGTGACGCTGTTGCCCCAGAAACCACCTTGGGCAACGTGATATGACTCTCCCGTTATCAGAAGCGTATAAAGCATATTCCTGCAGTTAATCTTCTCAAATGGGCGTTCACAGAAGATATCCGGCAGCTACGGGGCCTTGGCTGGTAATGAACGACAGCTTGAACGCAGCTCATTTTAACTTTGTAAGAAATTACAAAGGCGGTGACAGGAAGGAAGCTTTTGTTGGCGTGTTTCATTATTTGCTGATTTACTGTAGGTGCCGTATAGGCATACAAGAGGAAACGTGTGTTGTTTTTTTTTATAGATGATTTAATTCTACTGATAAATCATGAAGTCGGGCGAAAATGCTACAGATCTAATCTCATGCAAAAGTTGATCATGAGGATATGTAATGACTACTGACAAAGAGAGACGTTGTTTGACAGTGATTTTAATCCAACTTCTCAACGAGGTACAATCGATGAAGAAAATATGGCCATAAGTATGTGGGGAAAATGTTTGGGTAAAGCGTTTTTCCTATTTAGAGCTTTCTAAACAATGCTAAGCCCATAAAGAAGTGATTTTCATAGTTTGGTGTAGAAGCATCTGTGAGCCATTTGAGATCTGGGAACATCAGTTAGTTGGAAGGCCCAGATTAGTTGGAAGGCCTTAAAACCTAAACTCTGTGGAAGCTAATTCTTGCAACATTCCACAATTATGTGGATGATCTTTGCAAAAGACCTGTTATGGTGTCAGCTTCATGCCAATAGTATTGGAATAAATTCAATCACACAGGGGTTATATTCCTTAAAAAAATCATAAAAAAAGAGTTTCATTTGTTTTCATTAATTCATGAAGGTAAATAGTTTCAGCATGAAATTATCAAAAAGAAAAACTGAGGTACTATGAAACTCTTTGAGCTATATCTCCCTGATGGATAAACACGAGCCACTCAGGCACGTGTGGGAAACATCCAACTCTACAGTGCCATCAGTCAACCTTAATGGTTGTTAATATTACAGAGTAACCAGGTCTAATCATTTTACAGTCTGTTGACAGCAGAGTGGGACATATATGTAAATGTTGACGATGAAGCAGATCTCCTACCACGCCAACAGAGAAGGTGTTTATTATCTCTGCAAAGCGACGACTGAGCTTTTCCCTACATGCGTCACCACTGTCTGAAATCAAAATTTTTAAATGGTCTGACACAGTTAGCAATGTAAATCTCTACAATGTAAACCCTGACCCTGGTGCAGCAACTCAGAGGAGCAGACTTATCAAACAGTCATAGAATATCATATTCATTAAGACATCTGTTGACTCCAGTCGTGTTTGCAGTGAACCGTCTGCTAAAATGTAAAATGACCTGACTGGAATTTTTCCAAAAAATGTTGTCTAGACCAGACTAAGACAGCACATAAATATTCTTAATGAACCTGACTGAGCCAGTGCTGTAATATGGCACAATGCAAAAAAAAAACAAAAAAAACCAACATAAAATTGTGTGTTATTACTTTCTAAAAGTGTATTTGTATCAATTAAAAGTCAACATAAAAAGTTGTTTGCAATAACTTTAGCACTTTGGCGTAGATTTTTCCATTCCCGTACTTTCACTTTACACTTGTGTTCACATCCTTTCGAGCTACTCAAGTGTGAGTTGTGAAGCTGAAGCCAGCTGCTGTGCTGTGGGAACTTATCATCCATCCCTGAGCAGAGCAGGTTAAAGTGATGAATCTGATCCAAGTTCCTGACAAACGCCTGCTGTTCAAGGCAACTGTTTCCATTAATATTCAGATGTGCTTACTGGCTCTGTCATAGGGTGCAGAAGTAAAAAGTCCCCTTAAGTTGGAAAATAATTACAGTAACTTTTCCGTCTTGTGTTGCCAACTGCTACTGAGAAGGGACTGTCTGTGAGGCAGCGGTACTACTATTTACAATTTACTTTGTCAAATTTTAGAGTGTATTAAAGTCTGACTTTATTAGCTGTTTAAAAATTGCCGCTTTTCTCCTGCAGCACAAACCCCCCCCCAAAAAAACAAAAAACTAAACCTTCTTTCTCACATCTTTATTGTCTTTCTATCAGTAGTGATTCAGCTAATAGACCTCCTGCATCGATGGTGCAAGATTAATGTGCCCTTTTCATGCCTGTGCACTCTCTTTTTCTTCACCTGGATTAATTAGAGATGGTAACAATCTGTCGTCCTGAATGTTCAGGTCAGGAAAGGTCAGCGCAAACCTCTTAAGGAGATTATGGAGCTCCGCACCTCTGGAGATGTGCACCTAGAAACATGTCTGAGATGCAAAGTTAATATTGCAGATACTGAAGTAAATTCATCATGTTGCTCAGTAATGGTTTTCAAACACACCCTTATCTGATTTGCCCGAAATCAGTTGTTAATTTGGGTGCCGAACCCGAACCGCCACCAGCCACACCGTGCCCGTCCACCATGGCACCACTTGCCATTTGCCAAATTACACTTCCCAAAGACGGACATATAAAACAACAATAGATACTGTAGTTGCAAAACAGAAACAGACTTCAAGCTTGTTTTTATCTGTTCAGAATGGTTAATGCTAGGAGGCTTTTTTAACAATCTGCCCGGGTAATTAGCTACATTGTCTGAGCTGTTTCCTTCTTAAGGCCAAAAGAGCTTTTGCATAAAGACACACTATAACATTTAACACTATAACTAATAATATAATATTGAAACACAGGAAGCCTAGAATATTTTACGTAGAAACTAGAGTACAATGCATTACATACATACATAACAATGTAAAATATAATAGCATAATGTAAATGTAAGGCCATAGATGATGCTACAATAGAGAGAGGGTTAAACTATGATATGAATCAGATAATTGGATTGTTGGCCTACTAATGTTACTACTCCTGAATTGGCGTGTAACAAAAAATCAAGAAAAAAAAATTACAATGTAACAACTACATGTAGACACATGCACTTATTGTATCTTATGCCAACAGATATTAACATTGTTTATTTTTGTTTAAAGGCACAAATAAAAATGAGAAATCTGTTTTTCTGAAAACTATGTGGAGGAAGCCTTAAACTCAAGTTCAGAAAACTAATATGGCTAGGCCACATGGACAAACTATCAAGTTTATTATGCTTTTAAATAAAGAAATTAGTCTTAATATACTTAGATTCTATGTTGACATAATATATCCATTTCATTCAAACAATATATTAACTGTAGAATTAACTTGCTTTATCAGCAGATGTTACAGTTTATGTTGACTAAATAGGCAGAAAAAGTCAAATTGTGCTACATTTTAATCCTTATGTTGACTAATGATTTGTTTCCCCTAGGTTTTATTTTGTTATTTGGGATTTTATTTTCTATTTCTGTGAGAGCTTCCTTTCAGCACAGGACCAATGCTCCGACAGTGACGCCTCCATTGGAGGCAACTCCACAGGTGAGGTCTCCAACCAGACCATCTTGCCCTTGTGTTAATCTTTTCAAGAAACAATGCAAATTACATTGAGACAATCCTGTTTTGCAAGAAAAGTGTTGTGTTTTACAAGATTCTATTTAGTTCAGTGACTCTACTTGCAGTATTTTTATCCCTTTTGAAACATCCAGTATCCCTCCCATTGCTGTCATTAAAACACAAAGAGACCACAGTGACGGCAGCATACAGGATATCATGGTATCAAGCAATTAAGTTGATAATGAAACCATCGATTTCTCCTGTGAAAGTCTCAGCTGGGTTTATTGTGCTGGATGACTGCCGTCGCCAGAATGAAGCTTGTTCTCTGGACTCGCTCCACTGGGGATTCAGGCCAATGAATCCTGCATTTGGGAGGGTTTTAATCACTTTTGTTTTAAAAGGCTTCTTAGATCCTGAAAGAACAGTTGGCATCCAGTCCCACAAATGGTACAGTCAATTTGTGAATTGTTTATCTGTGCAGCAGAAAGTAAGTGCAAGAGGAGAGATATGTGTAGGAATTACCATACCTCTTAACAGCCACTGGGCAGCACAAAGGGGAACTAAATGGATACATGGTGTGTAAAGGCCCAAAAAAAGTCTCTTCACTAATTCATTTCTACCTTGTAGTTGGGAAATGTTAATGTTTGCAGTTGTCATATATACGAAAATGTGTTATTTTGACTTTATCATCAGTTTACATATTTCATTTACGTACTAACATAATTTAATGTGTAAAAACAGAAAGTATGATTGTAGATTAAGAAATCTGAAGTGCATTGAGAATGCACACAGGAGGGCAGGGTGTTTGTGTGTGTGGACTTGTTACTAACTAGTACCATTATATTTCCTAATGCTGAACTACCGCAAATGTATTTGTTCATTCACCATAGTCTTAAAGGTGCAGTGTGTACGATTTACTGGCATCTAGTGGTGAGATTTCAGGTTGCAACCACCTGAATACCCCTATGCCTTCACCAGGAAAGGATAAATGTGTGGTTATGACTAGCATTTCTACTAATGTTACCTGCACTGTACACTCTAAATAAGTAGTACATTGGGATGACAATAGCTTTTTAGTCTTTCTACATGTACAAGTCCCAAATGTCAGCATGTTTGCCCTCTGTGTGCTCATTAGCCAGAATTGCATTGTATCATCTTTCTGCACAGGACTGTAAGCTAACCTTTTAGCTTCAAATATGTTGGTTTATTGATTGTTAAGTATCAGAAGCTTAGTAATTTAATTGTCTTTGTCTTCCAAGTGTTATTGTGTTACCAAGTTCAAGATGCTACTTCAAAATTAAAGCCCCAAATTCTCCACTTACATTAATTGTTGTTGCTGTTCTCGCTTTCTTTCAACTCCCCCCAACCCATTGAAGCAGATGGCCACCCACCCTGAGCCTCATGCTGCTGGAGGTTTCTTCTGCTTCAGGGAGTTTTTCCTCTCCACTGTCACCTAGTGCCTGTTCAAGTGGGATTTGCTGGGGTTTCTTTATAATTCCATATAGTTGTCTTGTTAAATTCTGTAAGGTCTTAAACCTCATTGTTGGTCTGTGTGTTCAGGGCTGATGTATATATGTTGGTGCCAGATGGCAGCCTCCTTCAGAGGGAATGTGTTCCCTGTGTAGATATGAAAGTCTCATTTAGAGCCAAAAAAATCTTTCTTTTTTTTTTTAGGTGATTACACATGATTGAAAAAAATTTGTAAATACTTAATCCTATTTCTGCTAATAGAGTCCTTTAAATCTTTCACATTGCATTTTGAAGGGGGCAACAACTATTTTCAGATGGCATTCTTTAAACCAAAACAAACTCGTCCTGTTTCTCTGTTACTCCAGGGACAGTCTCCTAGGTACCATTAACTGTTAGCTGAAAAGTGATTGTTCTTATGACATGCACTGAACATTGAGCTGCATGCGAGAATGCAAATGTCTGAGTCAGACAGTCCAAAGGTTATCTGGACTTTATCCAGTGAGCCCTCCAGTACAAAGTCTGGGTAATGTCCAGTCTGTTGTCCAATGTGTCATAACATTCCCTGTCCCTCACCGAATTAAAGCGACATTTCCCCCATGGTGCACATGCCTCTTTCTACAACAGCACAACTCTGCACAGTATCTGGACCTGATTCTTGACACAGAGTTGAGCTATGATGCCACATTGGCTAGGTGGCAGGGTTGCGGGCTGTAGCAAAAAACAAAGGCACTGTAAGACACCTGAAGGTCTGAATGTAACCCAAAAATATGAAATAGACTGGAACAGCTGAGACACAATACATCTGGTCTTATTTGCACCAAATTTCTTAGAAATTGTTTAAAATATGAGACATTGCAGCTTTAACTCGGCGCTTTCCTTCACTTCACCCACACTGTGGTTACAATGGATAAAATGTGAGCATTAAAAAATCAGCAGAATTAGCCAACGTTACCACTCTTATCTGATGACACAATTAGATTTAGATGCACATACGCAGCATACATTACATTATGCACTGCAATAACATAATGTAATGAGAATAAAATACGTTTTTTAATTTCATTGTGCACAGTGTGTTCAGTTGTGCCAGCCGTTTATTGTGGCTCTCCTGGAACATCCGTCCACACTGCAGCAGATTTTCTCTTCCCAGTAGAGTTCAGCTTCATGCAGCTCGGCTTCTCTCTGTTCACTCAACTGCCTGTTTTTGTGGAGTTTTACTGCATAGTAGCACTTATCCATCCCTGGCCGGTCATTTTCTCTGAGAGTCTTAGCATCAGACAGCTGCTGTCTGTTTCTGTTCGACCAACATTTCTGCTACATATGTCCTTGGCTGCAACACCTGTATGTGATGAATTCCAAGTTGGCCCAATGTGTCTAGCAAGGGAACAAACAACATGATAAATTCAATATTGCATGTGTAGCCAGCTTGTGGGTTCGAGGAGAGTTTATGTGTCATGTTTGATGCATAAACCCTTATTAAATGTGGCCCCATCAGCAAAGCATTAAGCTGTTATATGCAGGAGTTGTACGCCAGGATTTGAAAATAATATAGGTTATCCTTTAAGCATGCCTTTGACAGCAGAACCCTGTCAGGTAGTTATGAATAAAATAAGTATGAAATTTGACGCTGTAATGAAGCAGTACAGCCAGCTACCTATCTTTGAAGCCGCTGTGTTCTACCTCTGTCAGCGGTCCAGCTGGAGTCAAGAGAGCCTGATGGCCCCATTAGGCTGTTTTGACAGCCTTATTCACAGTAATTAATACCAGGCACTTTTAAATGAGATTTATGTGAGGCATGCTGTTTGCACTTCCCAGCTGGGGAAACCTGCTCAAAGAGAACTGCTGCTGTGAGTTTAGGACACTCTGCTGTCTGCATCATCAGTGTACACTCTTTTATACAGTACAGTAAACACAGACTCTGAATTCAGAGAGAAAGAACTAAGGCACCCTTTATCTCAAAAGCTGGTGATGCAGGAAGGCTGGACGTATTTGACATAATACCATGACAGTATATAATCCATATGTACACAATATTATTGAGTCGGACTGCTATTAAAATTATTCCCCTCATCAGTTATTGTGCAGGTTTTCTTTATTAGTGATTTAGTGTAAACATAGTGGAAAATGCACAGACTATATTACTTTGACTTTGTGGTATCATTGATACCCATAATGAAAATCCATAAGCTATCACTTTTATCTGGGGACCTAATGAAGCTTGTGCCATTTTCATCCTTTAGCTCTAAAGGGGAAAATGTAGTTGGTATTCATGTGTAAAAAACAAATATTAAATAGACATATTGATGATTGCAGTATCTGGTCATGTATCTGGCTAAATTGTGACTCCACTGAGGGCTTTATTTTGAGGTTGGGAATTCCTCATTCAGTGTAGACACAGCAAGTAGCAAAGCTTAATAATATTTGTTGTTAAAGTAAAATTGGCACAATAAACTGGTGTGTTTTGGTCATGTGTCCATTTGACACTAAAATCGTTTAGATACAGATGGATTTTCATAAAGGACACTGTGTTCCTGAAGGGCCAAACGCTTACACGTCCTCACAGATCCTTACAGACTCCTGATGGGTAATTCTCCACCAGCCATGACCTTTAAGGTTTTATATATACTTTATAAAAGCCCATCTATTATGAGGCAACTAGAACGTGATTAAATTTATGTGGCCTGGCGTCAGTATTTTCCGCCATCACCATTTTACGCGCTTTTAAGTGATTCCTTAAAGCCTAAAAACAAGCTAAATTGATTTCCTGATTTTAACAGAAGAGCCTCTGCGCATCTTCCAACCTGGGCAAAGCGATGATGTAGAGTGGTTCATACACCATTCAAACTTACCTCTCTCTTGCCTGCGATTTTATTTCCCCGTATGATTTACTGTTTTGCGTTCAGGCGAGGAAGGAGAGCTCTGTCGATACACACTTACAGTACACCGAGGAGAGCCCACGTTGCTCTCTCCTTTTTAATCAATCCGTTAGGTTGTAAGCCCACCCACTTACTGTATGAACTGGCTCGCTGCCTAAGGGTCTGGCTGGCAACTGGCGAGGACGGAGAGCTGACAGAAGCTGTCCAAAAGTCTACAAATTCAGCCTTTCGAAAGGAGATCAGAGCGACAGCGGAACCACACAATGAAGGAAAATACCCTGATAGAGACTGCAAAGATGCAGGGCAACGTACTGGTAAGATGACTTTCTATTCGTACATATTTAATGACGCAGAATGGGTAAAGTGTTTTTTGTTTTTTTTACTATTAAAATCCCGTACCCCGTTTCCGTATTCCCTACGCGCTTTGACGCACGCATTTGGAAATACGCGTATTTAAAGTCCACCTTTGCATTTTGCATCTGTTATATATCTGTTACTAGTTCTCGCCCTTTTTGATTTCACGTGTCCTTTCTCGCTGTCATCCGCAGCCGATCTAAAGGACTCAGCGATGATATAAAACATAGTTACTGGAGTTGGAAAGTTTCGCCTTGTTTTTATGGGCCTGAGCATAATGACTGGAGTTGAGCTGACTTTTGGCTTTGTCTCCTTTACCTTATGAAGCATCTGAGGGCAGAGGTAACCTTTTGTTCAAGAAAGGTCCCATTAATATTGCACTATATCTAAAGCTGTGAGGGGCAGGTTATATTACCCCGGTTCTCCTTTAGCTGGGAGCTGCAGCATATATAGATGTGTACATATGAGGCAAGTGAATAATAAATGTCCTGTGGGACTATTTCGGATATTAAGAACCAGTATCATGACTCTGGGATTTTTGATTTGTAAGATATTACAGTTCAGTCTGCATAATACATTATATTATTCTTTGAAACTATCTGCCAATATTTCTGATCAGAACAACTTTGTTCCTGGACAATTTAGTTTAATGTTGATATTTTTCATGCGCCCTATGATAGCTTTATTTATAGCTGAATAAGTTGTGCTCTGCAAACCCTCAAGGCCATTTAAGAAGATGTGGGACACAGCTGTGTGAAACTGTTCCTTGAAGATGGTCTTTCCCTCCTTTGACTTTATTTTGAGAAGAGATGTACAGAATTTGTTTATCTCTTATGTTTTATCCCTGCAGAATGAAAAGTACATGGGTTTCATCATTTTTATATCTATATCATATGTATATAGACACACACACACACACACACACACACACACATATTTACATACACACACACTAGCATGACTTTCTCAGAGGTAACAAAACAACCTTAGCAGCACCACTGAAGCTCATTGATAAATTGAGTGTAAGAATGCAAAGTTGAGTTTGTACACTTTTTTTGCATGTTTGTCATACTTACATTATGGGAAAAGCTGTCAAAACCTGCCTATGTGAAAAAGTAATTGCCACCTAATAACTGCAGTCAAGAATTTGTGATAACTGGCAATGTGTCTTTCATATCGCTGTGGAGGAATTTTGGCCCACTCTGCCTTGCAGAATTGTTTTAATTCAGCCACATTGGGGGATTTTTGATCCAAAACATTTTGGATTTAAATGGCAACTTCGACTAGGCCACTCCAGAACGTAAACATTTTTTTTTGTCTTTATGGAACTCGCTGGTGTGTTTCAGATCATTGTCCTGCTGCATAACCCAAGTGTGCTTGAGCTTGAGGTCATGAACTGATGGCCAGACATTCTCCTTCAGGATTTTCTGGTAGTGTGCAGAATTCATGGTTCTAACAATTATGGCAAGTCATCCAGGACCTGAAGCTAAAGCAGTCCATCATGCCACCACCACCATGTTTGACTGTTGATATTATGTTCTTTTTATGAAATGCTTTGTTAGTTTTACTCCAGACATAACCTCCCAAAAAGTGCAACTTTTATCAGTCCACAGAATATTTGCTCAAAAATTATTGGGATATTCAAGATTTCTTTTGGCAAATAAGAGATGAGCCTTTATGTTCTGTTTGGTCAGCAGTGACTCCCATGGATGCCATTTTTGTCCAGTATCTTTCTTAATGTTGAATCATGAACACTGGCCTTGAGACAAGTGAGGCCTGCAGTTGTTTAGATGTTGTTCTGGGTTCTTTAAGAACCTCCTGGATGAGTCGCTGTGCTCTTGTCTTCCCCCTCACCATATTTTTTTACATATGCCCAGCCAGGTTAGGACAGGCTTTTTTTCCTTTAATAAATTAATTCCTCATTCAAAAACAGCATTTTGTATTTACTCAGGTTATATTTGTGTAATACTAAAATTAGTTTGATGACCTGAATGATTTAAGTGTGAGAAATATGGAAAAGAAAAATCAGGAAGTTGGCACAGTGACTGCGTGACTAAACTGAATTAAATTGAATCTACTATAGCTTATTTGCAAAGAATTGTTGTGTACAAGAAAGTCAAAGTATTAATTGAACCCCTATTTCTTTAAAACCTTTTCCTCTTAACAGTGTGTTCTTCTGGAAATCCATTTCCACTGGATCAGCAATTTTGCAAGAATGCAATAAGCTTGAAGAGAAAATGCACATAGCAAAAAATAACTCTGTAATGGTTTCATCTTTGAGCTTCATCTCTGAGTATAGTCTCCCGCCAGACTCTTGATGCGTGTTTTGTCTATTTTAACTTGTTCAGTGAGATCTACAACATGTCAGTTCAGTTTACTGACTAAATTGCAAGATGTACCTACTAGTGTGTTTGGTCCAGATCTCAATCAGACTTTGCTGTAGCTCCCTAATGTCTCTTTTTGTCCCTGGACAGAAAACAACAACCAAAAAAACAACAACAATAACAACAACAGAAAAAAAACACATTTTGTGTTGTTAGATGTTAATTCTTTTCACTTTATTGGTTTAATCACGTGTACCCCTAAATTTACTGTTTGATTTATTGACTCATGTGGCTGTGAATTTATTTAACCTCTGGGGTGCAATTTTGCAGGCGGCAACATGGAAAGTACATGACAACAAAGCAGACAATGCGCTTTGGCGTCAGCATGACAGGTTTATTACACCAAATGATTGCTTCCTGCACAATAAGCCTATACTCATGGGATGGAGATTAACTGTAGTGTGTCAGTGGGAAGTCCTTGCCATAACAGGGAGGAATCTGCACAGTGTGATTTCTGACCACCACACCTGACAGTTGGACATTGATGTTGCCTGCTGGGGATTGTGTACATATGTGAAACAAGTAGTTCTTAAAAATGGGAGCCAACACATTCCCAAGGCGTTGTCGCAAAGGAAATTGCAGGTAATCAAGCCTGCATTCAGATGCCGAAGGGGTAATGACAGCAAATGACAGCAAACATGTTACCATGGGATACATCGGCTATTATCTCATCAGTTCAGGTGCAGTATAGTGTGGGGAGGACTATATGCTTGATGTCTGCAGATGTACAGTATCAGCTTCTTTCACAGAAGTGAGAACAGTCAAATCAGACGTAACCTAGATACTTTTTTTCCAGCTCTTTTACTCTGATGTCTAATTGTTCTCTGACATGGCAGACATCATTCTTCAAGGGATTTTACAAGGGAATTGCAAAACAACAACAATTTGTTTCTCTGGGCTAAAGAATTAAAGAAATAATAGACTGAGAGATTCATCTATGCAAAAAAGAAGTCTTTCAAAGGACACACCAAGAAGGGCCTTGTTGTCATGGTTATTATATTTTAGACTGTTTTTCATTCTCAATTTGGGTAAACATGTGTTCTCATTAACTCCCCAAAGTATGCAGCAAAATATTTCTGTGTTTTCAGTATCAATTTAACCAGCTGCTGCATGATGGATGCTCAGTAAAACACAGAAGAGGCAGAAACTGTTACACTGAGAAACAACATGATCAAGAGCTGTTACAGCTCTGCAGTATGTTTCACATGTGCACCTGTGATAGTGCATAAACACTGGCACATGCTTTTTGCTGCACGTGCAGCTGCTGTGTTTTCTGTTGCTGGTTGACATGAACACCAACACGATGCAGTAGTTTTATCCAGTATCATCCAGTATGTTTTACCCTCAATTCAACACACTTAAATACAGTTATAATTTTTCTATGTTTTTTGGTGTTATTTTACTTTTGACTAAAAAAAAAAAGTTTAAATAAAAAAAAAGTAAAATAACTAATTTTTGTTGAGCTGGTCGTGAGCAGTGGACATGTGCAGTAGTAAGAAATCACACTAAACCTTCTATTGCGTCAGTTTTACACCAATGGCTCCACCTTTAACAATTTTCCAAAGTTAGAAAAGCTTCTCATTATATGCAGCACCCTGGATTGTATTCAGTTCAACTCCAAAATTAAGCATAAAATTATTAAATGTTTAATATGATTATTCATGTACTAACTTGTGTTATGGTAAAACAGGTGAAACCTCTTAAACAAAGACATTTTGCTAGTCCTTAATCCAAGTGAGAATCATTCACTGGATGGCACAATTTAGTAACATGAAATCACTTTTGTGAGAGCATGATTCCACCAAAATATGTCTATTTAATATTCATAAAATGCCTTTATTTCACAGCTCAATAGGAAAACCACCATAAATTATTAAAAGCAAAATGGTGTTGTCTCTCTTTTAGTTGACATTTTACCAGACAACGGCGATAAGCTCTGCATACCAACTGTCACTTTTTTTTTTTTGAAGATCTGACTAATTTGCTGCCAGTTACATTTCCCCAGAGCACAGACTGGAAACAGATGTGATCGTGTTAAAATACTAAAGAATGCATCTTTTTTTTTCTACATCGAACATATGTTTAATGTATCACAACTGCTTGTGCACCTTCAGGCAGATGAGCATGTTTTGATGGAGGACCACCCTACATGATTTGGATGCTCCACTACACAGTTAATGCCTTTTCAATACAAACTTCATGGCTGCGGGCCAACTTGTAGGTGTTATGTCAATAGCTCACTTCACTCGTTTTCATGCCTGGCCATTTCAGAACACGTGAAGAAGAAGTGAAATCATGGCACTGTTTGTTCACCTCCGCATGCATGCTGCTTTATTGATTGCTGTGCGATGCCTGCTGCACCCTGCACCATGATTTTCCAGACATCTGGTATCTGTGCACCTGTTACCCGCTGCCTTGTAGTGTGTGAGTCAGCATTGGCATCATAACTCATTTTACGTTGTTGTTGCTGCATTCTGAGATCAAACAGGGTCTGAAACAAGGGGTATCAACATGATGGTACAGATATTCTGAATGGCACTGTGATGGGGAAATAACAGTAGGGCTGAAACCACAGATTTTAATAGTGTACTGAGTAGTATTTTTACAACAAAGGGATTAATATGCAGCCTGTAATTGGCAAAAATATTCATCACCAGTGGTCAGACTCCAAAGATGACATTCAGACAGCATGTTAAATCTGACTAACAGTAACACAAACATATTTAATTTACAGTTAAATAAGTTGTCACTAAGGCTATGTTTCTGTGTGCTGATGCTTTATAGTGTCTGTGCTAACTTAGGCATCATTTATGTACTTGATTGGGATTCGCTTTTTCAGAAGCAGAACTTCAGGAGTCTGGGACTTAGGGACTTGATTTATAGTGACCTTTAGACAGAGCCACAGTTTTTCATCATGCAATAGCCACATTTCATTAGGCACATTGGAATCCATCACACTGAGTGTATCCCCTTCGGCTGCATTTGTTTGTTGAGTAATTGAGCAAGGCTGGCAGATGGCTAGAGTTATCAACTTTTTCAGCACATGTTCTGAAAACTTACAACAAGTGCAAATAGTTGGAGTTTATTTCTTTTGTGTGAAATCATCTTGTCTTGTAAAAACAAACTCATTTTGTTTTCAAGTATTTACCTGCACAGAATGACTGTAATTGGACATTAATGGGAGCCAGTGATCAATACCTGTGATTTAAGGATCACTTGAAACTTTTAGAATTCACTTCAGAGCCTGCATTTCAGAGCAAAAACACTCCCTCTGTTTTCACTGTGACCCACAAAACAATTGGGGACTTAGAACCAAACAGCATTTCAACACCCACAGATCTCAGTCCAAGGAGAGCAATGTCCTAACTCAGTACTATTACACTTACTGTCTGATCACATACTGCATTCAGTGTCATGTATTTCTAGTCCGAAAAAATTTTAAAATTTTACTTTATTATGTTATACATTTATATCTGGCTGAGAGAGAAGATTGATAACACACAATGTAAATATAAGGCTACAGTCAGTAGATGGTTAGCATACAGTAAGAACTGTAAACATCTATAAGGTAAAGAAATCACCCTGACACTTGGTAATTTACTGGTTAATTTAAGTTAACTAGTTGTTGGCTGTAGGGTCATGATGAACAATGCCTATTGTTATGAGATGCTATCAGGATCATCTGGCTTGGACATTTGCGTTCTCGCGTGCAGGTCACTCGGGTAACGTTTACATATGTTCAGGGTTCCGGTGAATGTTTGAAAGCTGCTTATGTCGCTGCAGTTTTGCTGAACTGTCCCTTTTTAGCCATCAGCTAATGGTATCTAGGAGGCTGGTCGTTGAGGTATACAGCATGAGAGACGTGGTTACAGAAACAGGACAGAAGGGCAAGGACGAATGTTGTTTGTGTGTTGGTTCAAAAAAGGCATTATAGGCAGTGTTCATTCTGACCTTAAAAGCTGCTAACTATACATCAGAATTGTTAGTTTTTAATGTCCTGACGTGACTTTCTAAAATTTCTTTTTCATTTGCTTTAAGATGCCAACCTTAATGAGTGTTTAAATAATTTTGGCTAGAAAATGCAGCCATTCAAATACATTCAAGATCTTTTCAAGATAACTCAAACTCATAATAAAACATATATTGATACATTTTGCTACTCTTACTTCATTTGTTTCTATTGCAGAGATAATTGAATTTTTAAGCGTACTACTGTGGCATCACACTATGTGCTGTGTTTTGTTTTTACTGCCTCATGCATGGAAATGTCCCACATAAAATTCTTGAGATATTCAGAAGTGTATTTCCCTCTTTGTGAATACAGTATCTGCTGTCTGTGTCTGTCGCACTGTCTCCCTGGCGTTGAGCAATCAATCACTACTTAGCCAGACTACATTATGCTCAGTGCTTCAGCAAAAAATGTGTATACAGTAGCTGAATATTTCATAGAGCCCACCCTATCCATCTCTACATTGTTAGTATCCTGAGATTGAGGACCCGTGCTAGTTAGTGTCTGATTGCTGAGATGTTCATCTTTTATGAGAAGTTGTAGTAATCTGGCCTTGTTCAAGTATCCGTGTTGATTTGTCTTCTCTCTTTTTATGTTCAGTTATTCATCCTAGTGGAATTGTGAAAGTGTTAATATGGTCAATGAACACTTATTGAGTGATACATGCTCTTTTTATTCAGCAGATTAATAAGGCGAATCCAGGTAGAAGCCATTAAATCTTCTTGATTTTCTATAATACATTATCATAAGGAAGTAGCTGTATCACACTGTGTCAGTAAGTGATATTCCCTCCATTCAAACCTTTTGCTATGGCATAATTTATCAATGCATTATTAGTGGACATTTTTGCTTCTTGTGGTCTGAATGGTCTAATGATTTTTAAATCAATCAAGTTAAATATAATGTTAATACTTTATATTATTAAAATCTAACATGCGATTACAATCCAACTTGTGATTACACAAGTTTTGTTGGCCTGCTGTTTTTCCCCCAGACTGGATAGAAGATCATAATGAGCTTGCATGGTGTAATTGGGCTTTGAGGCTTTGAACTAAAAATATAACTTGTAACGTTTAAAAGGGAATTTCTTTTTTCATAAGGCAGTTGAGAGCTATTTCTGTTTAAGGTCTGAGAGTTAATGACTAAACACATAAAAACCAGGTAATCAGTAGAGGGTAGGGCAGAGATAGTTGGGAAAACTATCAAGGACTCAAGGACTTGGCTGCTTTGAGCTAAATGCTAATGTCAGCATACTAACACCACAGTAGTTAAAGCCATTTGAAGAGAGCAATAATGTGTATACGTAATGGCATTTTATTCATTGTTTGCAAAGAAATTTGACCATATGTAATGTTACATGCATACATACTGACACCAAAGACTTAATAATTGAGCTATTTCAGCTTGAACGAAGAGATGGCCTTGTCTTCCAGTTTTATACCTAATTAATCCTTTTTTACTAATCTACCAGATTTTACATGTCTAGGTGTTCTTAAATGCACCACCGAGGACATACTTCAGAAACACAGTAAGATAAGTCTAACAATATGGTAGAAGAGTGACAACAAATCATCACGACTCAGCTGGAAAGTTCCAGCTTGAGTTTAAATGTAGGGATCACTAAAAAAAAATATACATGTCGATACGTTCAAAAACACCAGAGGACTGCAAATAAACAATGATGTGATGAAAAGCAAATGTAAATTGTTTCACATTAAAATTATTGGTGGTGTTAAGTGTGCTAGAATGGTGCTACATACCAGTGTAGGCTTTTCAATCAGTGCCTTCTCACAGCTTAATAACCTTGGCAACAAGTAAAGGTGAAGAAACATTTAGCATGATGGATTGCCCATCTCAAGCAAGCTTAAACTTTCTGCAAGTTGATTTTCATAAAGTGCACTGAAATTAATGGAAACTGCCTGCAAGGAAGAAAATTAATCTAAAAGCATATGGTATACTTTGGAAACAGGACAGCAATAACTGCATATGGAATCTGTAGTTAATGGGGTAAAACATCAAAAACCATCAGTGTGGTCTTTCTAAGCTTGAACATGAAAGGCACTGTACCTTAATATTGGGATGATTTAGCAAACATTTAGAACTTTCAGACGTGTGCAGCGAGTTTGGGCTGTGTTATGACATGGGTCTGGTTGAATGGGCAGCACTGTGATAAGAATATGGTAGTCTGTTGTATGATAATAGAAATGGTCTGTGTAATTTGGAGAAGTTGCTCTATGATTTCAGTGTGCGTCACATGTTACATGTCATAAACACTATCTCTCGCATTGTTTCTCTCATTGTATTTATCTTGACCTGCAATGAGGAGTGTTCCAGGATTACAAAAACAACAGATGATGGTCTTTTAGTTTGTCTCGTGAAGGCCTGTTTCCTCTTCTTGCAGACGAACTCTGTCTTTGTGCTCGACATTAATGATGATTTCCCTCAGTAACACTCGTTAGGACTCTGACATGATAAACTGGTTTCCACCACTTACTCATGGCATTGAGTGTAATTGCATTTCACAGACAGACTGTGTGCACAGAATGAGCAAGCGGACGACTCGACTCAATTTGTCTGAAATCAGTACATCACTATGGTGTTTACCATTTTGTGTGTGGGTGCGTAGATTTATTTATTTTTTTATAGTTCCATATGTAGATATATACCGCAATAGTACTAGCATGAAAAAGGTGAACATGATAATCATAAAAACAAGTGAGATGGACTAACATACTAGGGGGCAGATGGAGAGGGGAAAAATAGGTTCAATGCCAAGTTTCTGACTTTCAAATTGGACCACACGGTCCAGCATGATGAGGGAGTTTGGAAAGCTATTAAAAACTAAGCTGAGGAAAACAATTTGTCCAAAATCTGCCAAGATTAGCCACATTCTGTTGGACTGGGCAAATAAACATAAATTTCTCACTCAAACTCTGACAAGAATGTACATCAAAAGGTAGCAGGACCGACAAGCCTACAACTATTTCTACAAGGCAAAAACAGAGTGTGTCGATGGGAAGTAACGAAGAACACTTATTCAACTACTTCACAATGTAGCTGTGCTTTGAGTCTTTCCATTGTTCACTCTATAAGCTTAAGACCTATGTACATCTAAATTATGTTTTTTTTTTTTCTAATTAGATGACATTAATATATAGAATTAGCTGCGTATGAAACAACTTATCGAAATGCTATAGAGCTGAGTATAATTTAATATTATGATATTTAGGAGTTACCAATGATTTATGTCAAAATATAACAAATGTGTGCAAATTAGAAATGAAATTAGGGCCGCAGCTAATGGCAGTTTCCCTTATTTTCCAGTACAAGCACATTGAAGATTAAAATACTACAGTAAATAAAAATTAGCATCCTAAATGTACATTCACGAGTTTAAAAAGATTTGTTTTGAAGTGGAAGCTTTGTTATGTGCTTTTCTGATGTATGACTGCCTCTTCTAGGAGCTTTATGATCCAGCTATAGGACCATTTTCCTCTCTGTGTTTTGCCATCAGGCGATCTATGATTAATCTGTGCCATTTGAGTCCTGGCAGAGGAAGTTGGGGAAACTGCCGGCTAGAATTCTGGGTAATGATGTACAACTCACTCTAACAGGGTTCTTAGCTTCCTCCAGCCTGCATGAAGTGGGGAGGACAGCAAATTCAATTAGCCTTTTTCTAGTACTCTCTCACAGTCTTGTCCTTTTTGTAAATAAGCCACGTCTGTTACAACTGTAACATCAGACAGATGCCCGGCTTTCTGTTCTGCTCGCTTGTTGTACTCCCTGTCGTGTGGCAGAGGTGCCATAGGCAGTTCCCCAGTTAGAGTGGCTGTCTAATGAGATCATTAAAGCTAGCCAGACAGAAAATGAAAAAGCACCTGTTGTAGAGGGGAATGTTGTGTATTCCCTAAACATTAGAAGAATATTACCTCACGGTGCATTGGGAAATGCTCTGGGCTGCTAAATTAACTTTTGCGCATTCATGCCTTGTGTAGCTGATATATTATTAATTATGACATGGATGTTAGGGATTCTTTTGAATTAATTGTATGACTCTTGAATGCCCTAAGGACTACAATTTTCTTTGCACATTACCTGAAACATTACAGGCACAATGGCGTTTCAGAATAATAGGCATATTTTAAGCACTTTTTTCATATTCTGAAGAATTTTAGTTTGATTTCTTCAAGCAGCTGGAACAGGAAAAGATGTCTGAAAAGATTCAGCTGCCATCAAAGTAATGTAGTATTCAATGGGTATAAGCAGAACAATACTTTGCATCCAATAGCCAGAAGTGACTCATATCTGCAAAAGGTGGAGTAATGAATAGAAATGGAAATCAAATGCCTCATCATTGCAGGCAGATACATTTCTTTCTCCCCTGTTGTCAGTCTGTAACTATACAGGGTTGAAGTTAATGCTGCCACAAAAGACTATAAGGTCTGCGAGGCCTGTCTGCTGTATTACGAAAAGCTGTACAGTAAATAATGATTTAAAATAGGTGAAAAATGTGAATTTGTAAGCGTGCTGATTACAACGCTTTTTAGCAGAACAATAATTTATTCCTCTTAGATGCATTGCTCTCTGTATATGAACAGTGCTGGAGCACTCTGCAATAACTTAAACACACCCACCTGCAACAGTTGAAATATTATGTTTCTACACAGCTGCAGTAGTCTACTGTCTATACTGTATATTACACTCAGATTCAGTGAACCTCCTCCACACACACTGTGCTGTGGTGTCACATACAGGCAGCTCACCGAAGCTGAATAAATAGATTACAGTATCATCCTGGACCCATTTCCCAGTCCCTACTGATTGGGCAGATGCTCACTGGCAGGTATCCACACCAGTAGTACAGTATGGGCTTAGTAGCACAGTGATGCATTCTCACACACATTGATATACAGGACACACAAACCTTTAGTGAAAGCCTATAGGACAAAATGAAAGATTTACAGTGGCTGTATTAAGGCTCTGAGGAGATACCAATAGTGCAGTCTCAGGATTCTCTCACCATCCAAATCTGGCTTGTGGCAGTTTGTTTAAAGATTTTTCTCCCTTTAAATTAAGTTTTATGGGTTGCCAGCGAGTGTGTTTTCTCTTCAGGTTATGTTCTATTTTTCTTTTTTTTCTGACTGACCCTTCTAGCCATTTTGCTTAGGAAAATCGTTAATTTTGGTTGTTTGTTTGATCTGGATCAAATTATAGATTTAGACATTAAATGGCTAAAAGCACATTTGAATTTTGTCATGTACAGTATCTGTCTCTAACATAACTTTCAGTAGATGATGCAGGCTTAATGTTGTCAGTGATTTGTGATTTCTGAGAGAACGTTTTTCACTTGACCCAATTTTTTAAGCTGCACTAATGTTGTTATCCACTTGGGCACAACACCACCAGCTGTGAAAACTTCTGGATATGCTATGCAAAGCTACTGTATCAAAACATTTAAATATAAAATTACAACTGTGTTCACCAACTAGTCACAAACTGTTTATTATTGTTATTGTTATTATTATTTTATAGGTTGCAGACAACCAAAATAATACTATTAAACCAAAAAAATTTGTGAAGATGTTAATAAATGACTGAGTGAGTCAATTCAGATACTAGTGATATATACGTTGAGATACATATAAGTTATTGCCACAACTAAATAATAATTGGTTTTAGCTGTGAATGTAGCAATGTGTTTTAAATGTGTTTTTCAAAAATTATAAAGATGAAATAATACACTGTCCACATGTAGTCTGCTTACTGCACTCAGATGTATAGTAAAAATCCTAAAGTAAGTTTGTGTCACTGCCCATTTTGTTTCTGCGATCATAAAGTAAATCTGGCCACAGCAGCATTTTTGTCATTATGTTAGTATTGACTGTGAGTGAAATGCTTACTTCCTATGACATGTCTAATCTGTCATAAACAGGAGGGTCACACACCCAATGTCACTCTAAAGGTCCAATTAATCACACAGTATTGACTGTTCCCAGCTTCTTCCTGTCCATCAATTAAAATCATTAGTAAATACATCAGTGCTGCTGAGAAGATTATTTTGTGTTGCTCATAAATGTTATAAGAACATTTAGCTTTAGGGATTCACATACAGTAAATAGTATAGAGAGACTGTGGGTTACTGCTGGCAGGCAGGACATCTCACTCTGCACCATTTCTCAGCATATTAGTTTTTTGTTTTTTTTTCTTTCCTCTGTAAAACCCTTAAGACACTCTCCAGTATTCTACATTTACCCTTCAACACTTTACTTTCAGTGGTATTGTCCTTATTGGATACTTATCTACAACAAACCCATGGGGTTGAATTCTTAGGATTTAATTCTTTCTAACAAAAAGGAGAGAGAAAGCTCCTGAGTAGATTGATAGATTTGGGCCATAATGAGAAGGCTGTGACTTGCAGGCTGTCAGGTGAGCGCGTATCTCAGCGCCCCCTGGAGCCTCCAAAAGGTCAACGTGCCTCTTAATCAAACATCAGGCTTGCCAGCCCCACTGTCAGCTGGACGTTGCTGTTCACTCCCTGCTGAGTTTAAAGTTCAGTCCCATCTGCTGCCTGAAGCTTACCCTGAGCCACAAAATGGCGGCTGTTATGCTCTCATAAAGCTGTCATGAGGTAGATTTGATAGTCGCTTATGCTGGAGTTTCGTGATGAACGTGCTTTATGTTCTGAAAATGAGCCCATCTCAGCTACATGGGATAGTGCATGTCGATGAAGTATTCACACTCATAATGGTTTTCTTTTGAGTGACATTCATAGCGTGTGCTTTATTTATAGGACGTCACTGCGCACTAAAGATGATTTTAATACTACAGTCTTAAAGCATGAGGCATTAGATTCTTTGCAGATTTTTCAGCTAATCCCTTTATTTTGAAATGTGGAGAGGAAATTTCTAAGATGGCTACAGTTCCTCTGTGGATTCAAAAAGCATCTGGTCGATTTTCTCTTTCTTAGCCTGGCATCAAAACATGTTTGATAAAAGAAGTGTTACTCTTGTAAGTATGCCAGAGTCTAAAATGCTTTGCTTGGCAGCGTAATCTCAAACCGAATAGTTTCATCCTTGTAGGTACCTTCATGAAAATCAAACCTGGATCACCTGCGTAGGCAGCATCTCAAAAGCATCAACTGAACTCAGGGAGCTCATTATTCATTCTGTGCCACAGCAAAGCATCTCAAAAGAGATTTTTGAAAATGAGTCCACTTCAGTTTCTAGTCCTTCCCTGATAGGGCATTTAATATGAAGACAAGTTGTTCATCTACAAAGTCTTGGCCAGGAGGAATGATGCATTACTATGAGGCCTAATCAAGTTTGGTGTGGCTCATTGGTCCTCTGTGGGCTGCGGCACACTCAAGCACTACTATTTTCTGAAGGCAAATTGGTCGTGAGGATGATGTCCCCTAATGATTGTTTCTAATGTAAAGCTAATGTACTGGTGATCAAAGCTTGCCTCTGGAATTTAGATAATGTGTGTGTGCGTGTGTGTGTGTGTGTGTGTGTGTGTGAGAGAGAGAGAGAGGAGAGAGAGAGATGGAGAGAGAGACAGGGAGGTGGAGGGAAGAAGAAGATAATTGCCTCTCAAAAAGTTTACAGGAAAGTGATTAGGAGGAAAAGTAAAAAATGCACAGATGTGGAATATTAGCTGCAGTGATGACAATGAATGTATTGTGGAAAAATAGCATCTAATGCTGGAGTCATTTAAGAATAAGAATAAGAAAACCTTTATTAGTCCCACAATGGGGAAATTGCATATTCAGTATGAGTTAGTGGTAATAAGACACTGGCAAATAAAAGCTTTCTCATCATATTTGCCAAGTCTGGAAAATTGCTAATTTTACTGTAGAGTGAGCTTTCATCTCGTTCTGCCACTGACCATTACATGTTGAAGATAAAGAAACGACTAATGGTTAATGACATTATCGGTTATTTGTTGATTACTTCTGTCCAAGAAAGCTGATTATGTCTGACCAATAATCTCAAAGAAACTAATCAAAAAAGAGAGATTAAAACAATAAAACTGAAATGCAAAAATATGATATGCTGAAACAACCATGTGAATGGCTAAAATGTTAATATAACAATCAAATAATGTCCTATTTCTGAGGCATTTTCCTTTAGTAGCCATTCAGTGTACTTATGTTCCTTAATTAGATGTTATTGTATGGTGTATGTACAAATACTCACAAGAATTGCAGCAGCATTTGCGCTTAGCTTGACCACATCCTCCAGTGTTGTTGTTTGTAATTTTATCAAAGTGATATCTGCTTCACAGATTGTCGTTCACTCTCCTACTTTCCACATTGTGCTAGAGCTGTATTATTGCTAATGTTAAATCAATGTTTACTACTGCACACGTTTAATTTGCATGTAGGGCAGATGAAAACAGCTCAGATTTATAAGGTGCCGAGTCAGAGTCCTCCTGGTGGCTTATGTTTAATGTCACCGCCTTTGTATCACAATATTGGTACAAAAACACACCACAGGGTATGTATGCATCATGTTCATTCATAAAAATATGAGAAATAGGTGGGAAGCAGAAATTTTTATGATATATCTGATAATTAATTGTGTGAATCATATCCATGTTTCCATAAAGTTAACTTAAAGTTTTAACATTAACTGATGCACATTTTATTTGGCTAAAATGTCTTGCGTTATCTTTAAAGTTGTGTTGTAGAAGCATAACTTGTGTGTGTCTTCCTGAGTCAAAGTCGAAGTGATCAGTGCCAGGGACAGCAGCCATATTTCTCAGCTGGCATTCTGGCCACATGAAAAGGAGCCATTGCCAAGTTTCGCTCCCTCTCTGCTGCCGTTTCTCTTTCTGTCTCTGTCTGTCTGCCTCCTGCTCTTGTCCTCAGCTTGACCACATCCTCTCTTTCACAGCCTAGCTTGTTTTTGTAAATAGCTGCTCTTACTTATCATGCTCAGCCCACAGTCACTGAATGATACTTTGCTGCTTGGAGCACAGAAAACAAGCACTGGTAATTGTGTCTGATGATATCATTGCAGTCATAGGCCAAATTTAAATGGACCCTTTACTCTTTGATATCAAAAGGATGTTCCCACGCTATTAAACCCCAACTGCAATTCATGCTTTTGTAAGGAATGGAATTGCAATCAGATTGTTCTTTCTGTTAACTTAACAAGGACATGTTAATTAATATAAATAGTAAGTTTAGTTGCATGGAAATATAACTTTTAGGAGATGTGGCTGCCATTTTATACAGCCACTCGTATTTGGTGTGGAAGCCAATTTGAGGAAAGCACTAGCATATGTGCCCATTAATCAATTAACTATAATAATAATGATAATAATAATATTTTTTTTTCTCCCCTCTGTGTCCAGATACATTTGGTCCTCAGCCTGGTAGTGTCTTCATTTTCAGTTTATGATTTCCTTCCCCTCCCAAAACATTATAAGAGTACAACTCAATAGAAAAGTATAAGAAAATTTATACTTTAGCAAAAACAGTATTCACACGCTCTGAAACAGGGCACTGCTGCGGAGAGACGCTTGCATGCACAGCTGGCTCTTCATAGATAAGCAGAGGTTAAGAAAAACTATTGCTGTGGTTTATTACTCTCATAATCATAATATCAGGCAAAATATTCAGGATTATTGTGCTAAATGTGAAAATAACAAAACACACTGAGTTACAGCAAAGACAATAAAAAGAAACCCAGGCAGTCGCTGCTGCAAAATGATAATCAACCAAAAGTCATATAGTTAATTGGGGTTTGATTGACATCTGTGCTTGTGTAAATCAGGTAGTACGTCTTTTTAGGCACCAGAAAAAGAGTGTGAAGTAAGCTTTGTCGGCTGTACTGTCATGTTTTGAAACATCACTTTCTGAGATACAACTTCCCTGAAAACTGCTGACTTTTAAGTAGCGGTACAAAAGCAAAGAAGCAAAAAAAAAAATCTTATTAGAAAAAAAGTTTTTCTCATGCAACACGAAGTCAGTCAAGAGTTGTTTGAGCATAATGTACTTTTTAATTAGGATGTGCAAACTAGGTTCTTCTATCAGTGCTGGGTTTTTATGTGCTAAAAAGCTCAGTACAGAACTCAGAACAGATGTACTTGTCGAAATGTTTTTCCTTAATCATGAGTATGAAATTCTGTACATCCCGCTTTTAATCTGCTCATAATTGACTGTAAAATGAAAACATTAGCATTCATTACATGTCTAGCATGCAGGAGCAGGATCCGTGTCCATGAGAAAAGTTCTTGTTAATTGGAATTTAGTTTATGTGTTTCATGAAAATAGGAGTTTTACTCAAGGTAGAAGCAGCAATGTATAGTGCAGTAATTGGACTCCAATTTAGGGTGAATTACAATTACTGAATTGGCTGTTATTTCGATGTAGTTTGACTGTAACTAAGACAGTCACATGAATTCAGTCTTAGCTTCTTAGTGAGCAAATTGTGTTTTTTTTTTTTTGTTTTTTGTTTTTTTTCTTCAAAATGTTTTTTGCAGTAAAGAAAGTCAGACTGTCCCAAAGGAAATTCATCAGCATTTCTGTGTTGCTCCTGTTAAAGTTACTAGTCCAGACAAATTTGTCATTGACATTTTGATACAGAAAGGAATATGAATGAATACAGCTGTGATGGTTTGCATCTGAGGAGTTTTGTATAACTGTGCTGCCTCTCAGGAATCATTAAGGAAGGTGCCGTAAGCCTTGAGTTTATTGTTTGTACTTATTATTGAAATATAGTGACTCTTAGAGTGAGTGATCGTGTAAAGTCTGGAGTGTTATTTCTACTGTGTGTTTATTCCCTTCTAATCAAAAGACACAGATGGCTGCAGGTTGAAAGTGGTGGAATCTGATGTACTGAAGCTTTAATAAATGAAGGTTGAGGAATTCTTTATATAGATTTTTTGCAAATATTTGCTTTGCTGATTGCTGCTTACGGTATGAATAATGTTAGCCTTACTATAATACTGAAACTCTAAGCACTGTCACTGCAAACCTTCAGGGAGAGATGACAGAGATTTTAAACAGTTTATCTTATCTAACAAAAATAAGGAATGATAAGGGGAGAGCATTGTTGGGGCTTCGTATCTGAAATGAAATGCTTGCTGCTGTGGTGCTGTGCAAAGAAATAGATTGAGATAACGCATAGTACTTTGTACAGGGACGAACTTTGTGAGGTCTTCACAAACAATAACAAATAAACATATGTCTTTATGCCCTGGTAGAGCCACAAATGGCTTGTCAGGTGTGTGAACAGGGCAGTTGCCCTTTATTGCTTTCGGTAGTGTTATGGTGCCTTTGAGTCTTTCTCTTTTCACAATAAACGAGAAGCTGATTGCTAACTCAGACCACGTTTACCTTTGGGACCTGTGTGACTGAAATGTCCCTTTCATCTAGGAGGGATATGTCTGTCTCAATATCCCCATGGTGCTCGTGGCACTGTGCACACAGAGGAGGTGGAAGAGAAGAGATAGAGGGATGTGCTATTTTCCTGTCCACCATAGCGTATCCCCAGTTGTGTACCCTTTCCCAGCGCGCTTCTATTCTGTGGGGAGAAGTGTGGAGAATGGGGGTTGGTATCTGGACAAGGAAACAAGGGAATGGTTGACTGGCACTGCCCTCCTCCCACTACCCTTCTGTTGAGCGTCACCCCCCCCTGCTCCACTCTCACTTGTACCTGTCAGCGCTGCAGTGGTTGAAATCTTGGAGGTTCACAGGTGCTATCCGCTTGCTGCTCACAATATCTCTTTATCCTTCACCCCATAGTGGCCCTTAAGATTCATCCCTCAGAGCTGAGATACACTTGATGTGCTGCAGCATATCAGCTCAACTTCTAATCTATCTAATCAGTACAGGAGTGTCATGGGTAACATTTTTAATGGAAAAGACCACAAAGAGTGCTGCTACTAAAAGCCTTTGTAATTTTGAGATTGGTTTGTTTGCAATCCGGACAGCCAGTTTTACTAGAGAACAGACAAAATCTAAATGATATGTCATCATGGGTTGCAACATTATGATATTTCTCTTTAAACAGCAGAATAAATCTGATTAAGGTGTCAATCCCTCAGATTTGAAGAGCAATGCTTATGTGTAAACTTGCCAGTGTGCACAAATCAGAGTTTAGAAGGTAATTGCTCTTTAGGAAACAAAGTTATAACAGAAATTCCTACAGCAGCAGCAGCTCAAACAGATCACAATTTATTAAAACCACAACATTCATTCAAAGTATTTTAAGTAAACAATTTGACTTGTCTTTTTCCTCAGCTAGCATTGTGCTGTTCTCTTATCTCTGACAAAGCATTCTCGCCTAAACACAAGCAGAAAAACAACTGAAGCACAGGTAGGTGAGACTGGTTAAGTGGAAGCACTAAAAAAAAACAAAAAAAAAAAAAAAACATCATGGCTGCTATAAAATGCACAATAGCTGAAGATGGAATTTTCCATTATTTCTTATTTTTTCTACTTACCTTTTTTTGCTCTCCTTCAGGGATAAATGGCTATTGTGCTGCTGTTGGCCAGAAGATAGCCCTGAAAGGTTCTGAGGGTCCATGATATAAAGGTCACGGTCACAGGGCGACAGAAGCTAAATTACATTATAGCTGCAAGCAGCAATATGGTCACCCGGCTTTTGGCAGTTTTTGCAGCCAATCTGAATTGAAATTGTGAGCAAACTTTACTTTTCTAACTTTGCTGTTGTTTTTAATCCTCTTTAAATTTGGATGAAGTCCATGAATCTGTCCAGCAGCGGTTTTTTGATGGTGAGCTAGTGGAGCAGATGCAGGACACTACATCATCAAGTAGTGTCTGACATTGCTGTGGGGAAATTACATTCTCTAGCCTGGTCCTGCTATCATTTACCTTGAATCACTATAGAACGAGCATTTACATTATTAAATGCACTGCACATGCTTCTCCATCTGTCACCATCCTGGCCTCTCCTGCCGGTACCACTTGATTGGCTGAGGTTGTCATCAGTCATGCTGCTGAATTGGCCTGGTGTTCAGATCAATGATCACGGCGCTTCCGACCTTGGGCTCATCCCTCTCATTTCAAGCAAATTCAGCGAAGGTGGAAAGAGGATACGGTTCCAGAACTAATAGATGAGTATTTATGAATGCAGTAAAGTCTTCAGTCTAAAGGATTTAGGCTTCCCCATCCTTGTCTCTCTTCAGCATGGCATGAAATTAACTATACACCAGTGAAGTGAGCTTTTCTCACTCCAGTTTCACTTCTGACAAGCTAAAGCTAATGGAGGAGATTTCTTGGATTAATGTCTCAGCCTTTTGGTTAAAACTCCCCGTGGGCCGAACGAGAAGTCGAGTTGTTTGTTGGTGTCAGTGAATTACTTTTGCGTCTGGCAGAAGTCAGACTAGACAATTAGTCAAATGGAGCATCGTTCCCCCATCTATTCTGTTGTTGAATGCAGTATTGAATTCAGTTACTCTCTGTCTGCAGGCTTCTCATTAAATGAGTATTTTGTCACTGCTGAACTTTTTGTTGCTTAACAGGAGCTAAATCTTCTACTGAATATTTGCTTGGACAAATTGAGGTTAATTGGCGTGGATGTTTTCTTACCTGTGAGGGATCAGAGAGAACGTGTAGTTTGAAATCTTAGGTTTGTCTTCTTCCAATAAGATGGCGATGATCTCTGAATTAACTATACACCTAAAACCATTATATTCTTTCCTATGTTTTCTTCATTGCAGGGCATGTGATTTTGTTGGCCATTTGTTTCTTCTGTTAATGTTGAAAATATTGGTATTGATTGGCATTTAAAAACAGCCCATATTATTTAAATTCTATAGGGATATAACATGCATGGTAACCCCACTGTAAATGTCAAATCCCCCCCCAGATCTTTAGTTTGAATTTTAAAATGTGTTCAGTGTTTGGTTTATTATTTTTTTCAGTTGCTAGAAGGATATTCTAAACTACTGTAGTCTAAAAGAAAAGCCAACCACAGTGGCCTAAGTATACAGCCATGTTAGCAGGTGTTTGATGTTGTGCTTTAAGCTAACATCAGTGAGCTAACATGCTCACAGTGATAATACAAACATGGCCATGATTAGTACAGTGTTTATCATGATAACCATATTAAATTACTTAATATTTGGAAAACACCTCATACCTGTTCACTTCAAACACACAGAGGCAGAGACTCATATACCCTAAAGACCAAACACCACAACATGATAACATATAGTGAATGAAGTCCAATGCAGCGATGAGTGTTCAGAGCTGCACAGTGAGGAAACTAACCAGCTGCTACACAAGAAGATGGCCCAGCACAAAGGAAGCAGTGTAACTTCATGTAAAAGACAGAGGCCACTTAAGTGAGGACAATGATGAACACATTTTGGAAAGAAAACACAAGTGGCTTCGAGAGAGGAGTGCAAGAAGCTTTGCATATGGAAATAAATACCCCTTCACTCAACAGAGGTGGAGGCCTTAGTCACAACCTTCAGTTTATAGGAGGAGTCATACATATTAGGAGTGGTCATACATATTACTACTGCATTACTAAATCATTAATATCGCCAGGGTACACTTTTCTATAGTGTAAAAAAATTATACCGGTATCATGGACGATATGATATGGCACCCCTCTAGTAGGAGGGTTGTGACTATTACACCCTCCCCTTCCACTGTCCCCTTAGCGAGCCTATTCATGGCAGGTGTGAAATTAAACCAACCTGTAGAATAAATTTGTGGTCTCCAACCAACTCTTCTGCGACTTATGAAGCTACATGGATGAGTAGTAAAACGTTTCATTCTAACAGAAAATAAGTCCAGTCGCCATGACTCAACTTCCAGTTGCTAATTAGTAAAATTAGCTCCTAACTAGCTACATGCTACTTAGCTGCTAGTGTAGATAAAAATGTGGGAAGATTTTCTTTTAATGCATGGAATGTAAATAGGCAATGAATTCGACAAATATCTTTATGAAAAATTGTGTTCCTTTAAGCACATATTTTGAAATATTCTTGAACTTTATGAAACTCGTGTTTTCACTGGGGCCTAATTCAATATAAATTGCTATGAATTATGACTTTTTGCAGCAGAAAACGCAAGAGCTTTGCGTAAAATGTGAAAACATTAATTTGCATTTCCAAAAAAGCAAAAACAACCTTAAACCAACATAGGCACAAGAATGATGTACAGAATCACCTCTTTTTCAGAAACCATCACAGGGCCTTAATCTGTGAGGCTGTTGTTATCTACCCATGATTGATTGAAGTGCTTCATGACACTTGAGCAGCACTATTGTGGTGTTACCCAGTGGTATGGGATTTTTGCCTCCTTATGGAGTCCTCTGTCACTGTCTTCCATTTATGAAAAATTTTGAAATTTCCTTAAACGGTCCACATCGTCTCCTCCTTAGAGCATACTTACTGACTCTGTTCTCTTCTAAACTGCCTCTGTACTAATTGAGATTAGCCACACGCGAGAAGAAACTTGGAGCAAAGTCAAAACTTTCATCTTTTATTCACAAGCTGTGGCATAATGCCATTTTAGACTTCCTTCATTCCCTCAAATCCTCCCAAAGATGATTCTTCTTTTTTCTCCATCAGTGATATCTCTACATATGGTCCCAGAATTATATTCTGATAGTCCTATTAATAATAATTCTAATAAAATATAACAGCAGCGAGTCTTTCAGACACAGATTTTATTATGAGCAATGGGGCAATTTGGCATAGAAGAATGTGTCTGTGTTCAAAGAAGGCCCATCACTTATCCATATAGTACAGAGTCATACGCTGAATGTCAAGTTATTAACTATGGCTGTAATACAAATTCAATTCAGAGGCCAGATTAAATTAGCAAAATACTGAACTGCTAATCAAAAACATGGAAAGTTCTTCTGAAATTGATTTGTACTGGAGCATGGTCATTTTTTATCGGGATGACTTTGAGCAATATGTTTTGCTTCCTGCTTTGCACCAAGTGATGCTTTGGATTCAGTGAGCCACTTTGCCCTGTTCATAGCATTCATAACGGCTTACAGCACAATATTCCTCACCAAATTGCTCCTGTTTGAAAATCTGATGGTGATTTCCATTTTAGGGCTTTTACATTTAGGTTTACTTGACTGATTCAGGCTCCATCCAGTATCACCCTTATAGGCAGGTGGAATTCACTTCAGTGTTTCTTCAGCCCTCGGGGACTGGTTTCATTTGTCTCTCGCTCCGTTCTTGTGATCAGGAGGAATTGAAAAGTCATTGCTCAATAATGGAATAAATGGGTTTAAAGGGTTGAGGTGGAGGACCGTGTCTTTATCCAGGTATCGGTTAACAGCCCAGAAACAATATGAGGCCGGTATTTGACTTTCTGTAAATCATAGACACTACGCCACCTGCATATTTATTCCTATTAGTATTCATTATGAGTTTTTATATTCAAACATGTGTTGTCATTTGCTTTAGCTCCAATTACACTGTAACATAAATACACAAAGGACATGTTTGTGTTAATCGAATTCTCTCTGACCGTGAAAAGGTCTTTTAGACACATTCTGAAACATTTTCTTACATGATTTGTTTATTCATCAACATAATTCAATACAGAAAACGCACAAGCCAACCAGGAAATTAATCGAGCAAGTTCATTTTCTTACTTACTTATTTTCATGATTGCAATGCATCAAATCACACAGTCTGTTGAGTCTGTAAACCAAAAAATACAAGCAATAAAAATTGAAATTCAAGTAGGACTGTACTGTATGTCGGATGAGTGCCTTTTTTTTTTTTCTTTTTTTGTGGCTGCAGCAGAAAACGGCTGTGTGGAGTGAAACATCTGACTTCACTTCAGGTGAAAATGTTAAGTCTTTAGATGGACCAGATGCATCTACTAGTTTTTGCAGCATGAATTTCTAAAATGCCCTCTCGGATATTGTTGAAATTACAGTACATTTCAGACTATAATGACTGACCACAGTGTCTTTACTATGCCAGGATTTGTCTCAACTGAAGACTTGAAGCTTGTATTGGAGCCTTTTTTATCATGTGTTGTCTCTTTTATGGCGTTTTACAGTCTGTTCCTGTAGTAAGGTTGTTTTTGCTGCTTTTGACCTTAATGCAAGCTGAACATCTTTCTGTTCCTTAACTAGTTTAACATTAAAAGCCCTTTAGCCATTCAGGGGCCCTTGTCTTTTATATTGCAAGCTTAATTCTAAGACGTATATCAAGCGTTATGCCATTAACAGTATCTTAAATAATAAAATACAGTACAATAAATAAGTTGGGTTATCAGAACTGAATAATCAGAGGATAAGAACAGTCTGGGTGTAATTTTACCACTTCCATTGAAAGCTTTCATTCTACTACTTTTTAGCTATGTGCTTGAAATGCATTCTTTCATCCTGAAGATTATGTTTCTATGCTATGATGCAGTACTCTGGTTGAGATTTGGGAAAGAAATGCGAAATGCTTTTGTTAAATGTTATTTTGCTTGCTTTTTTTATTAACATTAAGTTTTTTGAGTACATTAACATAACTATAACAAGTTGAAAAATGTTGTTGCTATGAACAGACATTGCACTGCAAGATCCTAAGATGCTTTTTGGAAAACAAAAAGATAAGATTCCAAGATAATGTCATATGACATTGTCCAACCACATCTAAAGGCTGATGTGTTTGTACAGATCCCAAATAGCCAGACTCAACGATGTGCCATCCCAGGGTCGCAGTGCCTAGGCACATTTTCATTTCTTGATCTCTCTGTAATAATAATGTTGTGTCTTTTGAGACATGATGAAATTTATAGATGGGAATAACAGGTACATGTTTATGGACAGTCTCTAACTTACTAAGAGAGAGAGAATATTTCAGTTGTAATCATAATGAGATGATACATTTTGATGCTCCAACTGCTGCTTATTGCCTGAATCTCTACAGATTTTATTTGAGCATATATTTTATTTAGCAGAATATAGTACTACAGCTAGATGAACCACTTGTCTCTGTTGCAACAAAAAGCAGAGAGGTTTTCTAGGCTAAATAAAGTTGGCCCTGAAAATTTGCAGAGTTGGACCAACATTGACCAAACAAACTTAGCTTGATAGAAAACTTCCAGAAGTTTCTTACCACAAAGTTTATGTTGCCCTAAGTTAAACCATTCAGTCTTTTTCAATCCCAACCAGGTGCCACTCTTGAAGTCTTTCCCTGCTTCTCATTAACTACCTGCCGGCCTGGCTAGCATTAGGATAGCATACAACTGTTCACTCCAGTTCGACACCTTGGCTTACCACGCTGTAGCTATAAATGCTACATAAATTTAGATTGGACTGGACTGTGCCCAGGACCAATCTTCCCGAGAGGTGGGGGTAATTTACGAGGTGCGAGTCATGGCAGGGATATATCCCTGCCACTTTTATTATAGCCCATCACAGGGACTGATTAAATTGATCTGCAGATTGGTAGACAGCGGCAGACACCAACTAGAGCCCTGCAAAAACAGTTTATTCTTATTTTAGTTTATTCTGTTCAGTGCATTGTGTTGTATGTCCCATGTTCATTTTATCAGAATAGATGGATTTGGTGCTGTTTGTTCTTCAGTATACCTTGCATTCACTTCTTCTGTTTCTTTCTTTTCCTACCTGCCAATTTCTAAGTACACACACACACACATGCATACACACCATTGCTTTACTAAAGCTGTGGTGGAGATATAAAGAATGCTGTTTGGCTGTGTTTGCTGGCAGATGCTGCTTCCATGCCAAATCCAACACGTTTAAACCTCCAATTTAATTCAGGTGCTGAACCCTCCAAAAAAAACACACACACAGCCTTTTATGGGAAAGAGCTTAGAAGGGAGAGAGAAAGGTAGGGATAAGACTGAAAATGCATCAGGGGAGGGACAGAGTAACCACACACTGTCTGCAGCTACTACAAGTGAGAGTTTCAGAGGACGACTTGTCTGGAAGAGACAAAGACTGATAAACCTTAAACGGGAGGGGAGTCAATGAGAAAGATCGAGAGGCTGCAAAAAGTCAAAGGGGGATAGGCAGAGCGCTGTGGAGGCGAGACGGGAGTGGAAGGGGGAGAGGTAGCTGGAGCGAGAGAAGCCGGGAAGCACACATTTTCAAAGAGCCCATCCTGGCGAATGGATCTCCATGCTGCAGACCAAATCCTTGTCACTATGTAATCGATTGGCTAATGTGGGACTGTGCTTGGAGTGTGCCAGTCAGCTGACAGAGGGGGTCTTGGTCTCGAGGAAGAGTGCTCCACTAATCCACCCACTTTAGGTGAAGCCTCCCACTCATTCGGCAGTTGTCCAGAGGACTTTTCTGTATTGGGGAGAAGAAGATAGTTGGAGGAGGTTTGCTGTCACTTAAGTAATGTCAATGTTAATTGCCACCCAGCAGATCGATACCACCACCTCCAAAATGGTAAGGATGAAGCTGCACTCATGCTGTAGTGTGCATACTGAAGAACTGTTGAGCGATTTTTTGCTGTGACTGCAGCTTAGCGCTTGTGAGCCATATGTCTTCTTTATTAGTGCTGTTAGGCCCGTGTGGTTTGCATGATGCTAATGTGAACACTCTGAACAGATGTGTGTGTCTGCTGTTTTGTTATATATTAGCTGAAATGTTATCTTATTTTGCCTTTATGTGGTTATGATCACTTGCATAGGACTTTAAAGCACATTAGCAGGATGTAATTTTAATAATAAAAAAAATGTGATCAACAGTCTTAGTGTGCATCTGTCCTGTCAAAGGATATGAGTAGCCAATATGATTGAGTGTGAGCTTAATATTGTCCTAGTATATGCCCCTGGGGCTCCACTTCATAATTCACTCGCCATCTCTCAAGGCACCTATGGGAAAGTGGAAGTTAAATCACACTCTCCACCTGTCTTGTTAAATCAGCTTCTCTCTGCTCATCTTTTTTTAATGTTTATATGCCTATTCTGCATCCCTCATTTAAATCCTCAGAAGCCCATCAAGGTTTTGTCATGTCATCGGGGCTTGGGACAGAAGCGACTCATTTAGTGCTTGTGTTTGCTTGTTTGGAGATGAAATATGTGTTGCTGTAACGCTCTTGCCACTTGTCAAGTGGCCTTGGCTGCACTAGTTTGATGCGCGACTTAAATGAGTTTCATAGCAAAGAAAAAGTGAAGACGGAAAAGAAAAGAACTGAAAAGTTTTACAATAAAATACTCAGGTTTCAGGGCTGCTAAGGTTGTTCACTAGATTCTGAAATTCAATGTTTTAATTCCTGTGCAACTAAAAGGCTTTATATATAAAATTTTGACTTCAGTGCAATTACAGCAGCAATGCAGTAGGACTGAGCAAGTGTGAATAATGTATTGAGTAAGATTTATGCAAAATATATACAATAACCATTATATGTGCGGCACCAAATACATTTGCATGTTAGACACTCAATGTCATGTCTTGAAGGAGTTTCTTGAAGGGCGGTCAAGTTGCTCATGTTCAGATTATGTTATATATGCGAGAAGTGGAATGTAGTCTTTAATTAGTAGAATAGGATGTTCTGACTTTGCACATGTTGCATGTTCATGCAGCTCTTTAGGGCGTGTTACAACAAGGAAAATGTAAAGAAGATGCTAATTCCTGTAGGCTAAAGTAACAACACTGTGAGTGTTGTAAGAAAATGTTAAGTAAAAGTTTGTATCTATTAAATTTGTAGTAACCAAAGCTGTTGATATTTTTTGTTACTGAGAAATGTTGACAGCTATGATGCATAATGTTACACATGTCCTGACTATAAGTACAATTAAAGTCTGTTTAGAACTGATCCTGTACTCATTTGTGTAAAAAATCAAGCATAAACTAAGTTACACTTCATTAGCTGGTGCATTTTACCATGTAATCACATTTTACCTGTCCTAACTTGTACCACAGTGATGCTTTTTTTTTTTTTTTTTTTTTTTTTTTTTTTTTTTGTATTTTATTTGATGACTACTGGTTTTCACAGTTTAATATAATGTTTATGTTGCTCGGATGAATTGGAGGGTGCTTTATGGAAGTGGAGTTGTATTCAGCTGTAGTTGTCCTGAATATATTCATAACAGATACTTTGGTACTGAAGAGTATGTTAATCAAAATAACTAAACTGCTCTGTTGTAGTTAGTTAAATAGTATAATCCTAGTTATTTGTTTATTTAATTTTGATTTTAACTTAAAAAATAATAATTTTTCTAATCTCTTCTTTCTCTCTTTCATTCACGCTGTCTTAGTGCACACTGATTAAGCAAGTATTCATCATCAGTGCACTTTGACTGTCATGCACTGGATCCCAGAACTAGGTGTTAGCCCTGTCATACACACAGCCATGATTTAAAGCCCATTAGAAGAAGCCAGACCTGTGTGAGGGTCCTGACATGTCAGATTTTATTACGATGCTCCCCCAGTTCTCCTCATACATCCCCACTACTCCATTTGAAGACATTTTCAGCTAATGTGTCTAATTCCAATCACTCTATTACACTAAAATAGTTTACTGCTTATGAATTATTACCCTTCATAAAAATGTCTTCTTGTAAACAATAGCTATTCATTTTTTTTTATTAGTTTTATTTTTATTTTTTTCCAAGTGAGGAATGGAACATAATTGTGCATCAGAACATAGGAGTGCCTTTTAATAATGTTTTTATGCAAATATCACTGAAAGATACGTTGATTAGTTTATATTACATATTCTATTCAGGTTTCATTTCAGCATGAAGAAACATGTATGTGGTATTAGACTGATTAGTTTGATACAAATTGGCATAATTTATAACATAATGCTGGATTTTGTATTGATTCTTTTTGAAATGGCAGATGATTGACTGAACATACAGCAAAGGCTAAAATATGAATAACTGATTTTCTCTGTGGACATTTGTCTCTGGCACAGCTCCTATGTGGCATTTAAGTCCTACTTCTCCTCAAATAAATCAATAATTACTTTAAATTCACACTTTTCTATTTTTTTAAGTCATTCACCACCTTTTCACTTTCTGAGCGAGAATAACAACAACAAAAAAAATGTGAGTGGAGAAATGACTAATGTGGAATTGAATGTATTGATTTTTTTGTGCTAATTGAAGCTATGGCCAGATCACTTGGCCGTGAATCAAAATTGTGACTGAAATCCTCTAGTAAAACAAATTAAAAAGCCATCACATAATGACAGCTGGTTTTTGTAGTAATAACAATGCTTTTTCACAATCATAGATTATAGTGCGCGTGTGTATGCCTGTGTGTGTGTGCACCTGTATACATGTGAAATGTTGAAATGCCAGCAGGGAAGCAAATTTATCTTTACCTCTCATATATCCTTCCCCCTTTTTCCCTCTTTACACTTTTCCTTTTTTTTCACATCGTTCATTTCCTATCATATCTGTCCTCTCTTTACTTGTATTAATTTATTTATTTTGCCATCTTGCCTTCTGGAAAGCCTTCATAGTAATTCCAGGACCAGAGGTACAAATAAACAGAGGACTCAGGGTGTGTGTTAGGCTGAAGTCAGCAGTGCTTGCAGGAAAAAAGCAAGTTAAACAAATAATACGGTAGCAATAAGTGAGAGATTTGCAGTTAGGTGTTTGGTAATGTGTCATATCTGTAAACTCCTTATGAAATGACACGCTATTCCAGTGTTGCCTTTTAGCTGCTTCTGTGATTGATATAGATTTGTCTTTGAGCACTTTCTATAACACAACTGACCTAAACTCTGTATAGTCCCTGAACACCTCACACACACACAGACACACACACACATCATAAAGGGGAGTTGGCGGCAGTTTTTTCCTGCTCACGTTCACCTTGCGTGTTAACACTTATGTGAATGTTCTTTAGATACAAAGAGATCCATCCAGTTCACTAGTCACTGCAAAGCGTTAAATTAATTGCAGTCCTCATACTTAACACTGCTGCCTATTATTAGGGACAATAACGCTGATGTGAGTTTTGCTGATGAGGGTATCTGAAGACAGTGTAATGGATCACCAACCCATTGCAGTTTTTTTCTTTGGCAAACATAAATGCCAACAACTAATTTTATGATGAATAATTTAATGTGTCTTAGATGAAAAATATGCTGTGTACTTTTGGCAGCATGTTAACTGTCTTAGGATGCCATATGCTAAATAGTAGCTAGCACAGAAGGCACCTGCCTACAGGTTGGTCTTTTTGGATTGTTTTGGATTGTTCTTATCTATTTTAACAGTGGCTTTCCCCAACTGTAAGACCTTGACCTTAGTGCCTATCCTAATCATTTTTGAGGTTCCATCATCAGCCAAAATGGAACCACTTTCAGCTAGAACTAATTTGCAGCAAGGTTGCCTTTGATAAGATGAAGTGCAGCTAATGGTCATGAGATTGTCACTGGTTTTGTAGGTATTTAGTGATTTCCATCCATAAAGCTAAATGCATAAATGCATTGCTAAATCAAATGGCTAGATTATTACACTGCTTACACATTATAATATATAGCTTCAATGAAGAAATGGACGTTACTGGAGGAAACTGAGTGCTGAAGGTGGAAAAAATACAGCACCCTTAGTTAATTACAGTTATTGTTTGGAATAATGATGTGATCTATGGCACTTGCCATAAAAGCAGGCATAGATTCAACACCCAGAACATTATCACACTCTCACAGAAGCTAGTCTTTTCAGCTTAGTCCTTTTCACATGCTTTTTTCGGTCCCTGGTTCGGTGCTGGATTTGTTGTGTTACTGCTGAGCCACCGGAATGACAGATCAGCCATCAGCGAACAGACTTTTCTACTTGGAACACCCCCTCCACCATATGGGAAATTATTCTGTTGGCCCTGTATGGGGAATGAGATCCAAGTCAACAGAGAAGTATGAGATAACCGAAATGTGTTTTCTTCTTGCCTCATTCCAGTCTTGCATCTGCAAATTACCTTTGTGCCTTTTACACTTTATGTGTTCTTGATGTTTCAACCACCATTGCGGGTCAAACAAGCTCACAGCTACTGACTCTTTTCTATTCCTCTTCAGCCCTCTTTCCTCGCTTGCTCTGTCCCTCTAAATTTCTCTGGGATTTTATCTTGGCCATTTCAAATTGGATTGGGACTCAATTTGCCATGCTTCATGTCACTTTGCCGGAGAATTCCACAGTTGATATAGACACATCATAAAACTGCAGAATGCGCAAAATATAATTTGTCAAAACTTTTTCCTTCTGCTTGCTATTTGCCATTTCAGAGATTTGTTTCCCCTTTATAATGCCTTGATTCGGTGTAAAAGATTGGCACCATGGCACAGGGCAGATGGAAGTGTCAATCAAAAAAAGGTGCTGTCATTGGATTGGTGGTTGAGGTGAGTAGGTGGTTTCATTGCAGCAAATGACAGCACCGATTAATTTGGCCATTTAATTTTAAGTCCAACAGCGTCAGGCTCCAGCACCTTCAATCTCCCCCTGTCATTCAAAACAAGCCTGTAGCCAGTGGCCACAAACACACACACACACACACACACACACAGACTCTCATACCCACGCAGAGGAGGCAAAAAGGCTTTTTGTTCCAAAGCCACAGCTTATCCTGGTCCTTTCCTGAGAATGGAAGTACCCGGGAAGAAACCTTTAAATCAATCAGATGTATATCCTACTACATTTTAAAATGTGCCTGTGATATCTTGGCAATACTTAAAGATGGATATGTAAGGGTGTGTTAAAAGGGCTGCAGTTGCAAAGTGGGTTCTCTTGTCATAAAGCACAGGTCCAACAGACCCAAATATCCCAGATAATGGCCACATTGATCCTCCCTCTGTGAACCTCGGGATTGAAAGTTTATGACAGTATTCTCAGTAAGAAATGGACTTCAACAGAGAAATGCGACACCACGGTATAAATTCATGAGGTCTTGCACTCTTGCTCTTTTTTCTCCCTTCCCTGAAATGTTGCTCCCGTTGTGAATGCCTGCTCCCATCACTGCCTCAATAGGGGGATCGTCTTCACTTTTGACAAGGTCAGACTTGTCTTTTACATCACATATAGTTGTCAGATTCCTCTTGTCTAGTCTGTCTTTCAAGTTTACCTTGTCAATCAGTTCAAAGTATTGCGCAGCCACTTCAGAATGTTTTTGCATACTTTATTATTTTGTAGTTTTAACTATGTTTTGGTTCAAATCTGTTATATGTAAAAATACAAGACATTTGTAGAAATGAAATGTATATTTAACAAAAAATTCTGATGTATAAATGAATGATAAGTTCTGTGTAAATTACAATAATTTGGTTGAATTTCTCTTGATTTTCTTTTCCGCAGAATGAATATAGATTAGGTTTATTAGTGACTATAAGTTGAGCTGAACATCATTAGTGGTCTTGTGTCAGCCCTGTGATAGACTGGTGATCTGTCCAGGGTGTACCCGGCTCCAGCCCAACCCATATGACCTTTAACAGGACAGGTGAGATAGATAACGAATAAATCGATTCCGATACTGGGGTGGAAGCAAAATGCATGATAAAGACCTGGATATTTTACAGTATATATAGTTATAATGCAGCTTCAGAGAGCAACAACAAGCACATGCTTGCCAGTGTCTGACTGTGGTTACAAGTATATTTTGAGTAGAAGACCAAATATTTGCTGTCATTTAGGTGAAATTGCTCTTTAAATCATAGTCTTCTAATTTCCTAAGCATTTTTTTACACAATCCAGGATCAAATATATTGAACCTCTTGTTTAATTCATGTTACTTGAAGCTTGTCAGGATGATAGACCATCTGCATCCAGCTACATTACTTGTGTCTGGCAGGCCTGCAGCTTAAAATGTGTTGGCAATGATACAGCTTTTGAAAATACTGTGGACAGTGACCCGACAACTCCCTCTGCCACCTTACCGTCACAGCTGCTTCTACACCACCATCATTTTTATGATGAAGGGAAGGATTTGGAAACTGCAGCCCTCTAGAGTAGTTCCAGTCCAGGGAGAGGCATGTGGCTAGATGAGAACATCTCTCACGCAGTCGCATAAAATGAGAGGCTATCCATCATAAATCACGGTGGCCACTTAACAGAAGGTTGACGTGCTACAATATGTGAACTCACGTGTGCTTATAGTACAGCGTATACATGAGAGAAAATATGCATGAGATGTTATGTTATGAGATATTTATGCTAAGATAAATGAAACATTGTTTATCCACTAGATGCCAGTGTTGATTTGGTTTTGGAAAATGTAATGTAGCTCTGTTGTAGATCTGTCTGCATCCAGTCAGGAGCTGTAGTTGTTGTTTGTAGCAGTTTTTTTTTTTTATTGTGAGTGAAAATTTGTGCACAAAAGAGAGAAATCAAGCAGACTACTGGAATAATTCACTAGTCACTGCTTTCCAGGATTCCCCTACAGGGCCTCACTAGGGAAAGTTGCTTTCACACATGAATACATGATACATCAATGAGCGTGAGCAGACTTAAATGCAGCTGACGCTATTTTTAATTATCATGTGCAGTTTTGTCCCACAACTATGACCCGCTTGTAATCAGGTTAATACTTTAAAATGCGTTGTGTTTATTACTAAGTCATATACAGGCACCTTCACTGTACTGACTCTGCGTCTTTCATGCCTGAGATTGAGCCACTCAGCTCTGCCCTCTGCTGTCCAGCTGCAGGGCTGATCCCCACAGCTGCATTTAACTCTTCATCATCCTCTTCATCCAACAACAGGGAAGCCCTACAGCTAATTAGATTTAAGGCTCTCTACAGTGTGATGTCAGTAGGTCTGATGTAGTAATTTAATAATGATAAACAGCAGGTGGTGCTAAGGCAAACTACACTGTAGGTGCAGAAGTGTCTTACAATTCATTTTTCACATTATTAATGACCAGTTTGTACATGATCCACATATTAAGTACAACTTGAAATGCACTGCATCAGTACCTTCAAGATTTCCTGCAGTTTGACTAATCTTGTCTAGCCCTTTTTTTTTTTTTCTTCTTCCTAATCGCATCACTACACTGCCTGAAAATTGAATTGCATTTCTGGGTCTTGTGCCAGAGTCTGAGATGAATTTGATTTTGCAGAAACACAATGAAGCTTTTTTTATTTATTTATTTTTTCTTTTATGAAACCTTTCTTGGAAATCAATGGTAAACCATTTTGCAGAACCATGGCAGAGCAGCAGTGTGTGTCATGTGAGTTTGCGAGTGAGTGATCATTTCCTGCTGCAGTAGGGTGTCGTTTAATCATTTAGGAAGCTATTATAATTGAAAGGTAAATCTGAACAAACATGAGGTGTTTAGCTCCAGGTGGGTTGTGAATATATTGGAGGAGAATGACTTTAAGCTTCTCCCAAAGTAGTAGTGCCTGTTCCTGCAGTATATGTGCAACCCTGTGTGGGCTTTGAAGAGAGGAAGGTTTTTTTAAACTCTGTGAGACTGAAATCCCAGCATGTTCACATTATAGTGTTCTGTATCCTGTGAGGCCACGCAAAATCAAATTACAGATTACGAGTCTGTTAAGTATGATAAATGAAGCTAAATGATGTTGTGTCAGGCCAGCCGGCATCAGAACAGACAGAGAGACGTTTTTTATTTTATGCCTTGTGGTGTGTTCTTTCCATCTTGTATATGTAAATAGTAGAATTACTTTTCATTTGCTTTTCCTTCAGTATAAGGACGGAAGGAAGGAAGTTCTTTTATTCAAGACCCCATAAGATGGTTTAATGCCTGATAACTCCAATTTAGCTGTATTTTTTTCTTTCTTATTTCTACATTTGTTCAAGTATACAGTGTTTTATATTGCTCAGATAGTAAAGTCCAAGCAATAACTTTTGGAATTAGTGTAAAAAAAAAACAACCACTTACATGTAAATCGGAAACTAATAATATAACTTGTCACCTGAGTCATTAAAACTGCAACAAAGGCAAATAAATCTGTGTGGAAATCGTGCTGGTTAATGTCGGAGGCATTAATCTCGTTTTATGGTCTATCAAAACTTGTCACCTTGAAAATGTGCCAAGTCAACTCTGTCAACTCATTTGTTTCCCTCCACATGGGGGCACTCTTGCTCTCCAGATGACACCTCTACGGACCTAAATGGAGGCAAAGATAAGAAAGTAACAGATACTTGAGCCCATCTTTATCTGCAAAGTCGTGCTAAGTTTCGACCGCCAGTCCTCTGATATCTAATATGTTAATGTTGCGCTGGGTCGTTCGCAGCTGTTTGGTATATCAGCGGGTCTCTGACTTCACTTGTAAGGCAAAGACCTATTAGTCCCAGAACGTTTATCAGCGACCACTTTCTTTTTTTTTACCACGAGGGAGGGAAAGAGGGAGACGGGATATCGCCGAGGCTGGTTGCCTCTTTCTTTCGGGTCCGGATGATGAGGTTTATTCAGTCTCCTGTAACCCACAGTCGTTTGTTTTGGCATCAGTATCAATCAAGTTGGGAAAGTGTGGAAACTGCGTCGCTGCAGCATCAGTGAGACCCGACCAATGAGCCTGAAAGTACGTGATGTGAATCCTGAACGCAGCTCGGAGTGATTGTTTTCCCCTTCTTTTTTTTTCCAACTGAACAAGAGAATCGTCTAATCGAATCACTTCAGCCATCACACACTGACCTCATATACCTTGGACTTTTTTTTTCCTCCATTGGCTGATTGAGGATACAGAGTCGCCAAGTTATCGACTGTTTGACAAAGAGTCGAAATGGCGTCACTGTATCAGAGATTCACTGGCAAGATCAACACAAACAAATCCTTCCCCAACCCTCCAGAGGCGAGCCGTCTTCTCGGGCAAGGTGTCGAAGGGGAGAGGGCGGTGGAGAGCCAGCGACCCCGGCTTCAGCATCAGCACCGCCGGCGCTGCGAGGACGAAGATGTAAGAAACTTACGTCATCACCTTTGCTTGTTCAGATAAGGACAGTTGTCACACATGTCGATTAGAGCCAAAAACTGAGTCCACTTAATGCCCTTTACATGAACATTACAGTTCTACATTCTTAAAGCAAAAATTGTCAAACTTAGTCATCATTGCCTCAATTGGTTGGCTTGTCTGTCAATAAATGACGCGCCTGTTACGTTTTTTTTTTTTTTTCCTTTTTTTTTTTTTTTTTTGTCAAACAGTATGCGCTCAATGGCGCTGTCTGGTCGCTTAATAAATCTTGCAGCACAACGTCAGTATTTTGACACTTGATGAAATCGTTAGACGTTGATCGTGCAACACTTAAACACGTGACGGTGCTTAAACCGGTCAAAGAATGAGAGGTAATGTTGTTGTCGTGACATACAAAATTCTGTGTGTGAACCTCTCTAAGATTAGGGATTAAGATTAAGATGTGCTTTAATGGAATCATTGTCAGCCTTTATACTCTCTCTTATGCTCATGCACATTTAGCCTTGGTGTCCTGCAGTCAGACTCAGATAGAAATTGCACAACATTACTTCAAATGTAAAGTTCAAGATTATGAGTTATGTTTTACAGAAATTGTGTCAGGGTCACCTTGGCTCTTCATGTTGGCTTGTTATAATATAACAGTGTCAGGCTGTTCTAAGCACCTGAGTGAGCCTGAAACGTGCCAGAGCTTCAGGTAGAGCTGTCCGTGGTGCTGAACACTGACTTTCGCTGGCTGCGGTTGTCGCTCTCCGTGGTGCTGAAAAGCTGCTTCTCCTGAGGCTTATTTCTACCTTAACTCTTTCTACTTTAATATTTTGCATGCACATGGTAGATTAATCACCGTCAGATTTGCTGAACTTTGAATGTTAATGCGAGTCTGCTGCAGTGTACTCGGGTTGGCATCAGATCATTAAAATGCTTAGCTGTAAGTTAACTGAAAATTTAAATTCCTTGCCAGCATTTATAGTAACATATTTCAGTCACTTTGTACTTGCAGTAAATGTAGCACCTAGCATGGCAGCGAAATGTTATATCCATTAATTAGACTGGGGACCATAGTTGGTAACTAGGTCACAAGAGGGGCCTGCTGTTTGAATTGTATGGCTATGCCATGATGTCTTAAACCAGTGATTTTGGGCATACGTTTAACATATGTTTCAAAACTGTTTTAGATCGGTATTAAAGCTATTACAAAGTTATTCCAGTGTTCCAGGGTTGTGATACTTGTTGCCAGTACCATTATCACTACCTCACGGAAAAAGAATACATGTTTGTCATTCATAAAAGCATTCATTTAGCTCTAGCTAGCTTAAGGTTAGTTTGTGTGGTAAAGAGGCTGTACTCGATTGGACATCCTTTCTACGTTTAGTGCTGGTTGGTGCTTTTTGCAAATATTTATAATCATATAATCGTTATTGCACTACAATGTCAAAATAAACTTGCTTATAATGTGAATAAATTGTCTACAAATTGTATTACTGTATGCACATACCGTTCTTTTAAATTGTCAGAACATTATATAACACATCATGTTCTAACTCTGTTGCTCCACAACAGCATCCATATTAAGCATTGTGTTCTTTAATGTTTTCTGTGCTCTCTACCCAAATATCTGTGTCATACCTAGTGCCTGATGGTCTGCGTTGCACACACCTGTGCCATCCACTAACATGCAAGAGATAAGACACTGTAAGAAGTGCACATGAATATAGCATGAGGTTGATTTATTGACTGGTGGTCTTGTCTTTGTGTTTGTTGGTCTAGACAACTCCAACATCATCTGAAATCAATGTGGTGATATATGGTCCCTATTCATCAACTCAAGAGCATGTCAGGGATGAGACTTGATAACAACAACCCTGGTGTACTGTTTATTTGGTATAGTTTGAGTTTGTTTTTGTTTTTTTTATCCATTCACTCAATATATACACATACAGTTTCTCTATAACACTCTTATCCCTTTCCCAACTAGTGCTTTTTTAATGTCAATCCAGGCTTTAGCATCCATCCAGCTGTGTGTCATTAATGAGTGAGTCTGGCGGAGGTGACATTTACACCACGCTGTGTGGATGAGAAGTAGAGCCCAGTGCAGTGAAGAGCTCATTCCCTGACTGGGCCTCCCCACAGGGACACCACTCCGCCCTGCTTTGCCACTTCAAAATTTTATCCACCCTTTTCTCCCCAGCTGCTAGATCATCTTTACACTTTCCGGTCACACGGGTAGTATTGGAAAGTTTTTACGTAAGTACACGGTTGTGTGCTAGGTGCTGTGATGTAGAGATATAATGTGACCTCATGGCTTCTGTGTTGTGCCTTTTGCATAGGTCTCCCACCTGTATGCTATATGACTGCAATTGCCATTTATTAAATGAAGGCTCTCGGTTGTAGTATTATCATGTTTTAACTTCCAGTCATATGATATGTTACCGATCAGTGTTTGCTCTACATGACTCCAGACAGAAGGATTAATCTCCCTCAAATAGACAATGCATTTAAAACAACTCATTATCGCTTGTGTTTGACTTATTCTCTATTGTGTGCTAAATCCTTCTCTGTCAATACATTTGATAGTGATCTTAGTTTGAAATCCTCTCTGATGATGATTCCCAGCTGGTGAAACAACTCATTACAATCTACTCAATGTTTTTCCCCCTCCTGAAAGCTCACACTAACACGGTGCCCATGTTACTGGCACCATGTCTGGGTACGATATTCAAGTTTCGCTGACGTCTGATGACTTTCACAGTTCAGTTGAAATTTGAGAAGTTTAATCTCTCCTGTGTTGTTCAGCCTTTTACCCTCCTTTTGGTCCCATCCAAATCTGTATAGACAGTGATTTTATATAAAGCCTTTTATTTCCCACTTGAGCCTCTGCCATCCCCAGCAGCTTTATTTTAAAGCGAAAAAGCACATGCAGTCTCACATTTCAGCCTCATTAATTAGACATCCTCTCATATGGCAAAAAGCAGAAGTGGATCTTTCTTCATCAAAGCTTCATCCCTGTGGTGTGATTTAGTTTTTCTCCACAGGCCCCTTTATAAGAGTAAACATCTCTGTTTTGTCTGTTTGCTTCATACACTCAGCACAATCGTAATGAGACTCCTGAGATATCTGGCTAAGATTCAGACCTCTAACACACATAGAGTTGAATGTGTTTTTTGGTGTGTGTGTGGTTTGAGTCATATATTCCCACAGTCCCTCAGTTTTTTGCACAATCCCAACTCATCTCACCTCTTCTGTAGTTTAATAACATTGCACCTGCATTTTGCATTAGGAAAGCTGGGGAAAAAAAAAAAACTTCGAAAGCCGCACAGTCTTTTTCCTTTTCGATTTTATCTGCTTGTCAAATACATACACGCAAACACACAGACAGAGAGAAGATGTTTTTTGGGATTTGAGTTAAGAAACAACCAATCCCCAAAAGCTCTTTTAATAAGCTGTCCAATATCAGCTTATGGTTTTGTGATGACACAAATAATGATGTTGAAAACAGTGGACAGAAATCACTAAATAAATAAAGTATAGTGTACAGTAAAATAAGCTTGTATATCTTTTTCACTGTGTCAGCAGGTATAGATGCTACTTTGGTGTGTAATAGGGCTCTGAATAAGTCATGGGAGTCATTTTTTCCTACTCTAGGCAGATAAAATTCACTCTTATATGTATATACATTTTCATTTTGTTTCATTTTATTTTGCTCAGAAAATAGCAGAGCAGTGGCTTTATTCTGACAGTGCTATCATTAACACAAAAACCTTCTGCTGCTTCTGTTGTGTTCTGTTGACCTATTGTCACATCACATTTAGAGTGCCAGGGTCGGTGTTAAAATATATTATTTGTCATGATATTTTGACACAACCCATACTTTTAATACTAATACAGTATACTGTAGAACAATATACTGGAGTGCTGAGGATTAAATTCTACAGTAGTGTGAACTGTGTTTGTAAAGTCATATAGACAATAAGCAATATTCTCAGATGATTTGATTTGACAAGTCAGATGCTCTATTTACTTTTCCTTTCTTATCCAACAACGCATTTTGTTTTTCATTAGCTTTAAACACTCTGCAGCACAGCCTCATTCATTGTTTTCTGTCTGATCTAATCACAGCAGTTTGCAGTTGTTCTTTTGCACCACTGGTTATGAGCACGTTGTAACTGAAGTATAATGAGACAGTGTGCTGTGTGACTGAACAGTAAATGGTGTACACTTTTTTTGTGTAAATGTTTCATTTCCCAGTACACCACTGACAACAGTAATAATGAATCAGCAAGTATTGTGATGAGTGCTGAGTAAGTCGCCGTTCAGTCGCAATAACCAGTTGCTAAGGTGCTATTTACTTTTTATACGGGGCACACCTGTTTACTCAGTTACTTAGTTTGGGGCTTAACACATACTAACTCGGTTCCAACTGAGCCAAACCTTTATTACAGTATTTTGAAGCCAAACTTTAGACTGCCTAGATAAACGTTTGTGTTGTGTTGGCATGGCAACATGAATGCCATAATGTGTGTTCATGATTGGTCCATCCTTTGATACAGACTGAAATATCTCAACAATCAGTGGATGGAATGTCATGAAATTTAGTTCAGACATTCATGGTTCCCAGAGAAAATCACACTGATTTTGGTCTTTTATCAATACCTGTGGGGAAAAGTTGGGAAAAAGTCATATTGCGATTGTTGTGGACAATATTTCGCTGTAACAAGCAATATATTGCAACTGACTTGTTTTCAAGTAAAATGCACATATTAAGCATATCATTGATAGAGAGAGTTCAAACCTTGGAATAAGCCCATGCTGCTAAACACTGTTTAGGTTTAAAAAAAATAAGATTAAACCTACAAATTTTACTTAAGTTAAACAAAAACCAAAAGGAGAAAAAACTTTTCAGGGGCAAACAACAAGCATAAATTATTGGTTGTTGCAGTTCATTTACTCTTCATTATGGCAGCTGATCCCACACACTCTAAACACAGACAGGAGGAGTCACCGCCACAGCAGAGAGACGTTCACTGACACATTTTAGAGACCCACGTAACGTAGTTGCTTGACCAAAGAGTCACTATGCTGAGGGTGGCTGAAGAGGAAAAAAAAAGCTACAAAATTTAGTCACATGGAAGTAAATTGTCAACACTGCACACTAGAGGGTCATGTGACCGCATGCTCCACTGTACACAGAGACTGATCATCTCTTCAGTGCAAATTGCACACAAATACAGAACAGGCTGTCACCTTCACACACAAGCATATTTATTTCATTAAATCGCACCCTTTTGCAACTATGTAATCGCACAGGCTGGGATCGCAATTGCACTTATTAGATTATTAGATTAATCGTGTGAGTCATTATCGCGCAGACAGAGGTGTAGACATTTAGCCACTTGAATGTTGATGTTGATGTTTAGTTTGTCGATAATCCTTAACTAAAGCCACTGTTATTGAATAAATCTGTTCAGAACACACAGTGCACCACAGCTTGCTGCATAGCTGCAGACCAGTCACAGTGCCCTGACCAGGCAACCCAAGTGTCCTTGTACAAGATTATCAGGACAAGAAGCATGAGTATGTGAGGTGTTGGTATAAAGAAAACAATAAATATATTAGTGCATATGAATGCAGCAATTATCAATATAAACAAAACCACTATTTTTCTTTCACTTTTTTTTCTCTACTCATCTCATCACAGAAACAGCTTTTGGATAATTTTGTGTTGATTAGTAAAAAATAAGTGAATGACCAATAATGTCGTAGAGTCATGAGTATACACACTCATTTCAGTTTGGCATCTGGAGATTTGTGTGTATTTGTGTGTGTTGTGTGACTTATTGAGTGTGTGTGGACATGGTGATTGTTTTTCACATTCTTTCAGCAGCTCTTGGAAAGGAAAACTGAATGAAGCCCATGGGAATGGTCTTGTCCAATTAGAAAACAGTAAATATGATTGTTTCCTCTTGTCTCCAGTCAATAATTACAGCATCCAGCCTTCACTTGATTACTGTCATAGTCTAAATCTCCACTGACAAGCCCCTTTGGCCACTAGCTCGGTTTCTGCATGCAACTAATTTCTCATTCATCAACAAACACTACATGTTGATCAAACATGACGTGTGCACCATTTTCCCCAGTGATGAATTATGCAGCCATTGGGCTGTGAAACGGGAGTATGGTTTATTTATCACTGGAAAACACTCTCTCAGGTACACACTGATGGGGGCAGAGGGATAGTGGTCTTTATTTTTACAGATATTTGATCATAAACTAATGTCTTTGTCAAAGTATTTAGCATAGTAAAATCTTGACCTGATGGCATTATAGGAAAAGTCAACAGATCACTAAGGTTGGTAAAGTTGATCTGCAGACAGTGACTACGTCTGAACTAACCAAAGTCATCTGGAGACATTACCTGGCTGTACATGTCATGTTAAGATCTTTCAGTATGAAGTTCACCAACTGAACTAATGCATTAGTCAGTTGGCTGTTGGTTGGGTTAGTGGCACGTCAAATATTATATGTAGCAAGGTTGTAGGACAGGCGTCAAATTTATGTAAACTCTACATAGGGTCCTGTTTGACTTTATCCTGTATAAACAAAGAACAAAAACATATTTTCATTCAGATCATTACATTACATAAAAAAATAAAAGCTAAAAGGGCAAAATATACATGCATCCTTTGTCCCAGGTTCCCTTTCCTTTCACTCGTATCTAGCATTGATTAAATATGCACACAGGTAAAGTTGGCTACATGAGATAGTACTTCACCGCTCATTGAAGAATTTACACAATAAATGCTGAATCGCATTTGTCCTGCAAATAAAAATGGGAAAAAAAAGATATTTATTGTTTGTCATTGAACCACAACGTTTTTAGACGTAGCTCTTTCTTAGTATTTTGTCATGTCTTTTGGAATCTGTGTCTTGTAGAAACGGGGAAAGCAAGTGTTTAATACACAGAAGATATTCTATCGATGACTCGAATCAAGGCTACTCATCAATAGTTTGCAACGTGGGATCATGTGTCTCACTGTTGACGTCTGCAACTCTCCAACTGGTGCTGTATTCCTCTTTGTGTTTCCGCTGCTTGTCTGGCAGCTTGCTGACGATAACAGATGGTGGGCATTAATAACTTCATCTCAGCGTAAAATGAATTCATATCCGGCCTCTTCGCAGGGCGTTTTTGCAGAGGGGAGAGGCTGGCAACTGAGCAAGAGGATTGGTAGGCAGTCACCAAAATGCTCCTCTGCTGGGTTTTAAGCTGTGCTCTATCTGTCTCTCTGACACATATGCATAGCTGTACACAAATGCACACACCTAAATACATAAGCACAGCCTGCAAGAGCTGCGCTGCATTTTACTTTTATGGGTCAGGAAACTGGAGTGCTGATTTAGTCATTATTTATGACTGGCCACGGTATTTCTAAGATTAGGAACGAAACTGAAAAGAGGCAAATAACTTTCAAGTTGTCTTGCTGCAAACAACAGGCTTGTGATTTAAATTAAACCATGATGCTAACAGGAATCAAGTGAGCTTCTTTATTAGTTTCTGTTTGCTCCACAGCTTTGGTAGTTGTAGTCTTGGTGCTTATTTATGTTTTAGTGTTTAGTATGTTTAGTCTGTTGCATGTGATTAAACTGAAAACCCAAAGCTGAAGCATAGTGCAATGAATGAAAGCTGGTTTGTCAAGCAAATTGAGGTCAGGGAAATCAAAAATAAACTGCTTACACCACTAAACATCATTATACCACTAAACTTGAAAGTTGCCCCTGTCAATGTGATTGGTAACTTGAGTCAGTATTTCTCAGCTACATTTGAGGATCGACAGGAAAAAGGATCACCTGAAGTGCCCCTGATGCACCACTAGAGGTTGTCCTGTGCCTGTGTCAGAGCGAGGCGCATTATGTTTAAGGCCAAGGCTAAAACCTGTCATTTTGAATGCAGGGTCACCAGGGAACTGAAGGCTAGTCACATAAAGTGAGGTTAAATCAATGATACAGAGGATAAAGAATGATGAAAGGAAAGTACAGAGACAGGGGGATGAAGAGAGGCAGGAAAGGACAGAAACAGACAAGATAAAACATTTGCCTTTAAGGCAAAGAGGCCAAACAGAGAAAGACAACTGATCAAAACCAGAAGTAGATAATTGAGTAATGTCTTGTATAAAAAATGAAAAATAGTTGCAATAAAGAAATTAAAGAGAGGATGTGACCCATTCTGCTCAGACTGGAGGATCACAGCAGAGGCCAGAGGCATCAGCAGTAAGGTACCAGCATCGTTGTAGGAGGGACTGAAGATCACGTAACAAAACATTAAGCAGAAATGCAAAGTTCTGCAGATTCAATAGGACAAAGTACATTTCTCACATATAAGACTGTTAAAGAGAACATCATTTGAATCAGTTTAACACTTGAAGATGGATTTCAACACCTGTCCCAGAGCAAAATCAGATAAGTGTGAACAAACAACACTGTTCAGCACACATCGACTGAAAATGACAGTCGGTGAAAAACAAGAACATAACAGCCATGGAAAATCTGCTCTGAGTATTATAACAGCTACTGAACAACTGGCTCAGGAGGCAGTGGTTCCATCCTCAGTTCATTTTGTCCACATTGAATGTCCTTTTATTAAAGACTCTGGATAGTCAGGAGAGTACCTTGGTAATCCAGTCATCGTCTGGGTAGGTGGATGAGAGACTGTAATTTAAACTGTAAATTGTAAAATGCTTTGGATACAGTAAAAGCACTGTGTAATGTTGCTTCTGTCTGCACCCACATGCTGTACAACACACAGCTGAATGCAAGGTAATACCTCTGCAGGGTAGGTGGCTGAAAGATGCTGTGAAGCATAAAAGAAAGGACTAATAGAGCTGCATGCAGAGCTGAAACCATTTAAAGTTAAAGTGCCAGTAAAGTTTGACAGAACCATTTCAGATCTTTTTCACGAACCAAGTTCTGAGCATTTCACCCATAAATCCAGACAGAACAACATGCCAGACAGATTCAAGGGAACAGCATTGGCATGAAGTAAATCTGCATACACATGTGCAAGTGGGGAAAAAAAAAAAAAAAAGGAAGCACACTCCACACCAGAAGGTGGCAGTAATGCTCCTAAAAGGTGTTCAATAAACATCGAAAAAAGATGAAGCATGATGGCGAACAAGTATGTTTTATTACTTTTAGCTTTTGTTCACTTTCATTAATAGTATTTATCAGAATGGAGTGGAACAGTAGGTTGGTGTCATGTCCAGGGGAAGTAATGCTTCTGTGGTTCCCAAACAGCACTGGTTCAACAACAAGAACCAAACTGATCGTCACAAAACAATGTGTGTTTGCGGTTTTGGTTAAATAAAACCAAACAGACACAACAATTAATTGATAAATTAATAACATTTTTAAAACAATAATTTTTTTTTTTTTTTT
>OMLM01003563.1:113096-132715 GCA_900302695.1 Helostoma temminkii
CTCAAGCAAAGCTTAACTAACTACACTAACTTCAAATAATAACTTAACAGTATCCTGTTTTTTACACCACAATATTGTAGTTGCAAATATTTTTGCAGATAATGCAGAAATAATTTATGAAGGATCTCATCTCTTTGTATTTGTAAAAATAAGGTTGCAGCCCTGCAGCCTCAGCACAGTGCACAGCAAAAGAAGCACATTCACTTCTTTAATGTTTCAGTGGACTTTGCCTATTCTGTTTTTTTGTTGTTGTTGTTGTTGCTGTAGTTGTTTTTGTTTTTTGTCTTTTTTTCTGCATACCTTTACTCGGCAGAACATAGAAAATCTATTGAAATGAGAACACCGATTGCAATTAGCCACTTCACATGTCTTGAGCAAATAGCTGGCAAATGATCATAAACATGTAAAGATGTCCTGAAGTACATTGTTTAAGTCTGAGTTCTCTAAACATGCAGAGAAAATGCATCTAAGTAAGGTTTGTCATGCCTCATATAGTAGGTATATGTAATAATGGTAATATTTGTTTTATAAGCAGTATCATTCCTTACTTTTAAATTCCCATCATGTCTTACCTGTATTTTGCCTACAGTTTATCAAATGCAGCTCGTCTTGCACATGGACTTACACAGTCAGCTGTACTGCAAAACAATGGTGTAGTATTGTTTTCACATTTTTTAAGTCATGCATTAAGATTATATGTGGCCTCCTGCAAAGAAATCAATTTTCACTCATGTTTCATCTCTGTGGATGTCCAGTGCTTTTAAACAACATTATGAAGAGATCTCTGCTGCTGTTTTCACATAGAGAGAAGACAGTTTTTCACTGTAACCCAGTACCTTCGTGTCTGCACATACACGTGGCACAAGGAGCACAAGGAGACGCATTGTGAGTCACAGACTGTAACAAATAACCTCAGCTCCTTTTTATTTGTTTTGAATGCATACAGCCATTATAGGACATTGTGGGGCCATGACTGGGCTTACGATAAATGCACTTCCCTTTACGTGTGTGAAGAATTACTCTCAGATATGAACTGAAAGGAATGGAATAAAAAATGTTGCTTTATATTTTAACTAGTAATATTGCTTTTCTGTGGCTGTGGCAATGTACTTAGAGCAAAGCTGCCTGAAAAATAAAACTTTATTTGAACAATGGGAATAGAAATTCAGTTGATTAAATGGTGGTCAGTATTGTGATATGAGTTCATTTTCTGGAAAGAACTGTGAACAGACTGAAAAATAGAAGATAGCTACTTCTTCTCTTTTTAACCATGTTATTGTGTTGTAGATTTCATTTTAAATTTATTAAATTATATATATTTTTTCCCTTTTGATACTTATCTGTTTTATGAATGTGAAATTCATTACATTAAAAAGGGTTTGTTCATTGGTATTCTTTTTGTAATCATAACTAGATTTGTTACTCATTTGTCTAAAATAGAACAAAAACATCTCATTTTGATCAGTTCTGTAATTTTAGTCCCATTAACACCTGGCAGCACTTTGTTGTCACACCATAGTATTTTTAGCCTTAATATTTGTTAACATCTAGGAAGATTTTGATTTGGCTGCTAAGCAAAATTTTTATTTATTTTTCTCGAAATGACCAAATTTAAATTATTCTTTGACGGTGTCCTTGTTTGCTTGTTGTTTGTCCTCTGGGTTACATTTTCTGGCAAAATAGTTGGTAATAAACACAATGCTAGCCGACTGTCAATGAATATTGGATCGTCCTTGAACACACCACCAAGGACAGTTGGAAGAATAGTCCCTTCTAGCGATTACATTACCATACAACAAGAACAACAATAGTCATCACAGTAAAGAGGAGAGAAATACACTTTTATAGCATACAAAATTGGATGGACTGTCTGGAATGTTAGAAATGGATACAAAAACTTATTGTATACTGGTGTACAAAGTGGTTGGCATTTAAGCAAAGCACATCCAGGAACTCATTTAGGCAAATAAGCAACATTTGAGAGGAAATGGGTGCTGTTGTCTTGTGCTTTTAGGAATAGTGCACTGAAAAGGTCAACTTAGTTGTGAGATGCATTGCGGGCATTTTAATCCTTTACTCTGGAGGATTTGAGGTCTGCAAATGAGATGGTTATTAACTGGTTATATCATCATGACTGTGTGATTCCAGGGGCAAAAGAGGGTGAGGATTTGTAAATGAGATTTGTGTAACTTGGGTCAGCAGGAGTTAGATCATTACACCACCGATGCTCCCATGGAACGGGAGCACGTTGGCTTGTGTCAGCACAATCTGCACAGCAACACAGTGTGAAATCCAAATACACACATTCTCACGCTTAATGTATAAAAGCTCTCTGTCTTTCATATACAAACATAGTTAAAATTCATGTTTGGTTGAGGACGTGGCTCCCTCTTCATCTCTGATCTGACAGAAAATAAAGTGCAGACAAGACATTAATGACACTTTGAGTGCGCTGCATTGTCTGTGCTTACTGTGATGGTGGTCCTGTACCTCAGAAACATCCCTGTGTTTGTGTCTGTCTTGTCTATCAGGGTAGAAAGAAATACACCCCAGTAAACTTCCCCCTCTCAATCCCAGCAGATTTTTCCTCCCAAGCTGCTCGCTGGGCTATGTCCTTTCAAAAGTGCCACTTTCATGTTTTTTCTTTTTTCATTTTTTTCCTCCTCTTCCTGTTTCTCACTGTGACCTCGCTCTGTGTCCTGGTTCCTCTCTTGCAAGGCCCATATCCTCACCTTACTATGTCTCTCTGTCTCATCAAACAGACAGGTAGGAGCCTCTCCGGTGTTCTCCCTGACTATAGTTTGTCTTTTTTGCTCCATCTGATCCATTCGAAATCCATTTTAGGGGCTGTCAGCCATGTAGCAGTTGCAGAATGTTGCACGGTTTATCTGTCACTGTTTGTCAGCCTTGCACTGACCAGTAAAGACCCTGGATGCTGCTGCAACAGTGGTTTGTACACATCCTGAATTATACACACTATTGATAAATACTGTAATGTCCTATATGTCAAAGGAGGGAAGACAGAGAGGGCTCGGTGTTGGGGTTTGGTGTAAGTAACAATGTGCTGAAGAGGCTTTAGGGCTGGAGAAAGAAAAGAGTAAGTTTCCATAGCAGCACTGAATCAAAGAATACAATAGAAAATGATATATTTACTAGCTACAGCAACATTAGGAATGCATTCAGTGTTCAAAAGTTATTTAATTATGACTTACAGCTTCATGTTTCAGACATGCTGTACTCGTACTCATGAATAGAATATTTTTCAGCTAAGATACTGTACGGTAGATGAAACTTATCTGGCGGTCTTCCCTTGCTGTGGTCGTGTTTTGCTTTTATTTTGTGAATTTTGGCTCTTCTGTCTTAGTCTGTTTCATTCTTCTCCAGGACATGTAACTGTGTTGGCTGCTAAATTCAAAAACCATCTTTGAACACATAAACTAAGTGGTAGTATTAGACGTGCATGCGGTATATCTAAGAAAGTTAAAATCCACACAAAAATGTAAGTTGTAAGCTCGCAACTGGATTGAAAAGCAATAAAACTAAGTATTTTGAAATTCAGTAAGCACATGGATTTCTCTGCTTATTTGGTCAGAAGTAGCTTAGAATGGCTAATGTTTGTGGCCAACTGAAGCAACATACTGAGTAGTTTCGAGGCTTTGTGGCTGTGCTACATTTCAGCATGTCATACATAAACACGGTAGTGTCTACAATGTGCGAAGTTTTCATTAGCATGGCAGTCATGATCAATCCATTCTGCTCTGATCAGCACCCCCTCTCCACCATGCTCTTCTGCAGTTACCTATGATCATAAAATTACAGTACAAAATGTTTCAAAACTTACCAATCAGCACAAAATCAATGATCGTTCCGACCTGTTTAGAAGTGAGAATCTGTAGGGTTGCACTGTTCTGTTAGTCTGACTAGAGGGGAGACGGCGGCTGTTCTCCACAATAAAACAAACTAAAAGAGACTAAAAGAGAAATACTTCTGACTCTGTGTTATGTCCTCTTTTATCATGTTAGGTCAAAAGTGTTTACTGGTTGTAATCATATTAAATAAGTGAAAATGGTTAAATCATTTCCCTTCTACAGGCTAACCCCCCCCCAACAACACTACCTCTCACGTCATTGTAAGATACTGAATAATCCTGGCTGTTGAAACAGTTTAGCTTGGTTCATAAGCAGAGGTTTCTGAAGCTTTAAATACCGGGTTGTAATCCTGACTGAGTTAATTTAGTACACGGCTTATTGTGAATTACAAGCTTACAGTTTTTGCAGTAGGCTGACATTCTGTCATATTTTCCATTGTTCTTTTTTGCCTGTTTTGCATTTAATTTACATCCCAAAATGAATGCTGTTAATCTGCAAATACCACATTTTCCATAAATTTTCCAAAAACAACACATTTCTCTACTTCTTCACTGTGACTGACTTTGCATTATTGACATGATACATTATGTATAAATGTGTTATTTATAATTATTGCAAATACAGTGTGTTTTGTTTTAGCAGAAGCTTCCTCTGTGCCAGAGGCGTCTCAAATAAAATATTCAAAATTGAAATGAAAATTCACAAGTGTTAATACATAAACAAGGATGGGCTTTCCTAAATTGACAAGCTAATAATGCTTTCAACATTTGTGCATGTGTGGGCATCTGATGCAAATCTGATTGCTTTAAATTAAAGCGTAGGGTGTCTTTATTAACTGTGATCAAGTACTTCCCAAGTGGGTAAATACTGCAGTTGTCCATACACCCACATACTTGTACACATATGCAAGTACGGTTTCTGTCTGTCACACCACCGCAGGTGTACTGCACATACAAGGGTGGAACTAAAACCAAGTGACTCCTCAGCTCATCATACCATGAAGAGCCTCTCATCTCTTAGGGATGTGGACAATATCATGGTGATGTCGCAGACATCAAAAGATCATCTGTCATTTTTAATTAGCTCTGCCATCGAGGCTGAAATTGTTATTATTCTGCTTAGATTAATCATGTCTGAAGCATCTGGACAGAAGAAAAGTGAGCTTTAATACTGAAACAATTGCTTTTATATTGTTTCATCAGTGGAGGTTGCTGAGATTTTTGTAATAATGGTGTTAAAGTGTCAAACCATCATTTTGCTGCTGAATGAACAGTCTATGCAACGGATACAGGTAATTGTTTTTAACATGTCTTTAATTAGCCCTGCTTAATTTACCTATGAGTATCCTGCATACTTGAATGTTTTGTGTAGCTGCAGCAGTGGTTGAAGATCCTATACACAAAATACAGAAAAACTAACATAACATTGTTTCTCAGATGTACATTTTCAGTTTTGGCACTCAGCACATGCCTGGGTTCCCAACTGCAAGCATATGATCTCAAATCAGCCATTCACCTGTCGGTGTACTCCTCCATGCTGTGGCTCTAATGGCTGAATAAACAGTTTAGCAGTGATTGTTCCCTCAGCGGCATCTCGTACGGAGGTGTTGAATTACCTCTGTTCACCCTCCATAACCCCTCTACACTCCTGCAGCATCTGTATCTTTAAATTCCTTTTGCTCATTAGCTTAAGCCCTCTAATCGTATTGTTACACTGGTAAGGATAAACATCATGCAATTTTAAATATGTTAAGTTGTTATTTATGAGAACTCATCTGGCATACAAAGTGAAAGCTAATCTTAGCCGTGACTATCTCCGGCCTCCATTAGGGCCCGTTAATGTGTGGTCATTGCAGCAGGGTTTGGAGACAGAGGGACTGGCTGTTGTTTTTATTTGCATGGAGTTGCTGGGAAATACACAGTGTAATGGCTTTGGGTGTGGCAGCTTCTTCATAAATGGAAAAGGCAGGCGGGCTGTCAAAGCAGACAGTAGCGCTTGCGATGCAGCTGTAGCATCGCTGAGACAGCAAGTGGCAAACATAGTAGGAAGCGGGAAGCGTACTTAGTGCCACAGGCTGTTTCACAATGATGTTCGAACATCCGCTGGGGACACCGCTGGGCCTTCACAGGAAACCCTCCAGGGTAGAAACAGCTAAGAGATTCTTGAGGGTGAGTCTGATTTTACGTGATAGGAAAATAGCTTTTGACAGTGTGTGTGCAGCTTCATTTTTGTGTGTGGAATCCATTTTGTATGCAATGCGAAGAGCCAGTTATAGAGAATATAAATTGCATCACCGCTGAGGAGCTTCGTGTGATCAGTTGTAGAGTCGGAGTCCTGCACGATTAAAAGAGAGGCATGTTTGCCCATGGTAGAGTTCAGTATTACCATCATTTTTACTGCATTTGAGCAAAGAAAATTACTTTAAGGTAACTGGTGCTTCAAAGTACTGCAGAACTTGTCCCTTATAGTCTTGTTAAAAAAGCTTTACTGTTGTCTATAGAGCCATTTTGCTGATAAAGACTTATCACTCCCTACAAATCAGTGTAATTAACTTGTAAAAAATCTAATGCTGATCCCATCGAAAAGCTGTCCTCAGATCAAGCTCACCTCGAAAAGAAGCCAGCCTCAAAGTTTGTCTGTATGTTTAAAGGTTATCCCAGGAGAGGTGAGAACCTAATGAAACTCAGTGTTGTCTGGAGGTAAGACCAAAATGCTACAGTGGGTGTTTGGAGCACCCAGTCAATATTGCATTCCCCCAGGACGATGGCTTTAAAAGGGTAAAGGCAGACTCTCTACTCAAAGTTGAGTGCTGCATACAGATACATGTGTTATCGGCAACTTCACCGTGCGGCTCCTCAGAATGAAATCTGGAGTTAAATCAGGACTGTGTCTTGATCCCCATCATCACCCTGCTTTGTTGTCTTTTCCTCCAACCTACATCAATCTTGCTGTCTTTCAATACCATGGAACTTTCCTTTCACTTTAATCTCTATCTCTCATCATGTGTGCGCAGGCTAAACTCTCCCCAGCTCATACTGTTGACCTTTACACTCCACTATTTGCTCTGTACTATGTAGCGCTCCAACCCACTTGACTTCATTCTGTCTGTCAATCAAGACGCGTCTGTGAGGACCACTGGCCCTGCTCTGCAGCCCAGACGTCTTTTAGCTCATTTGAAGTGTCCACATTTAACATTGCTGCAATTTTCTATTTTAAAGATGGTGTGTTTGATTTTATAAAGGAGAGACATATACCCTCACAACCTGCTGAAGACAATTTTATGATGCGATTATAAAAATACTGGTGCACAATATGTGTGTGTGTGTGTGTGTTTGTGTGTTAAGAAGCTTCTTTCCTTTCGTCAAAATGCAAATAAATCATGTTTGACTTGAACTTCAAGAGGGGAAAAAACTAACCTGAGTGCAAAATGAAACATGTATTTAAGGATGGTGCAATAAATATAAAATCGAAGACACTCAGTGTTTTTGTTTTTGTTTACAAGTAATATTTTATATGTATTTATAGTGTATTCTTAAACACAAAGTGAGTTGGCTACTTGCGGAACTTAGGGGACTGTCAAAGGGCACCTTTTTATGGTTAAGAGTGATTTATGGTGTAGAAATGTATCTGCATCACTGTATACAATACAACTAAATGATGCTACAGATTATTAAAATATTGGAATGTTTGACTTATTAGGTCAAATGTAATTTACCCAGAATACAAGAAGTGAGAGAAAGTAGACCAGCTATGAGACTTCTGTCCTGCAAAATATGAGTCAATATGTTATTTTCATTATAACATACATACATTAAGTAATATTCAGTAATATACTGTAGTTAAAGTCCCATAGTTGATGAACATTTGAATCATTTGACAATGAGACCATGATGAAACCCACAACAACCCACAACTGTTTTACTGTTTTACTGTGTTTATGATGTTATAGTATTTAGTTTCCATGAGGAAAACGGTTGATATGCCAGGCGCTATTAGGGCAGATGTATATCTATATTTAAATATAAAACATTATTCTTTTGAATATTCAAGTAAATGTACAGTTATTATGCCTATTTATTATATTTTTTTAAAGAGTTAAATGTATTTGTGCAATGAATTCTTGATGCCACATTTCTGCTTCATGCCGCCATGTGCCCTTTCCCATTAATTGACATTTAACAGTTGCACTGCATTGAAAGCCTCAACTGGAAAATGACTGAATAATATGGAAAATCTATTTTTGTATTAAATACAGCTGTGGCCTTAATCAGTCCACCACAACATACAGTTGTTAACGTGATGCCTTAACCTTTCACTGTCGTCCTCTTCAGAATCAGACACTGTACTATTAGTCAGTGATTGGAAAAGTCCTTTCTTCCATTCTCAGATTAAGTATCATTTCCCAACTTGTTTGGAACTTGGAGATTTCTGAAATGATATGGTTGTTGATGCAGTGAGTCTCTTCCCTTGGCAGTGCATAAAGTCAGTGAGACAGAAAACAAGTCATTTCAGGGTCAGCCAAGTTTCTTGCACTTCATCCCTTAGAGCGATTGTTGTTCTCCCCCCTACTGTTTTGCCTGTTACCGGTCAAAGGCAATTTTGCATATATCCTACAATCTCCTGTTACCTTCGTTTATATGCAAAGTTGCTAAAACAACATGCAAGTCATTCAGGGTCATCCAAGTTTTATTTTCCTCATTTATTGCAGTCGGCTTTTGAAGCAGACTTTCCCCATCATTACACTGCAACAGTCAAAAGCAATTTTGCTGTAAACAGTTTGCACTGGTACTCTTAAGGCCTCTTGAAGAAAATGCTGGAAATGTTCATTCCATCCAATGCCTGCCGTCTTCTATCATTATTTCTGTAGCCTTGAAGATGTCAGCTCACTACATGAGAATCAGTGCTGATACAGGGTAACTGTGTGGTTTGATGCACTGTTCCGTAACAGAAAGTTCACAAATTCAGGCTGCACAGAAGCCAATTTTTGTCAATCTAGAGCTGGATACTTGAAGAATTCCTCAAAAACACTTACTACAACACTTTTTCAACAGTTCATTTATTGATATATCTTAGTAAGCTCTAATGAATTTTGCATGATCTCCAAGTTTGTCCTTGATTGCTAGAGCTACCCTCAAGTTTTTACTACCTATCAAAAGCCAGCATTCATTTTGTTTCAGTTTTTTAGTGTGTTTGTTACTTTGTGTTTGATCTTCGACTGTTGGACCACAAGGAAAGCAACCTTGGAAAAGAATCAAGAGCTGAATTTGAGTCTTCTTGCAGTTATTTTGTGCGAGCAGAGTTCATCTGGCATTGTTCCCACTCTGCCTGATGAACTGAAATACAGGAGTAAAAAACACTCCACAGTTCAAAAAGTCTCGTACAAACTCGGTGAGCGAGGTTTAACTTGTCCGAGTTGAGTGCAGGAAAAGTGCAACTAAAATGGAAGGAACGTGAGAGACAAACAAGAATAAATGGGATTTTGCCAAAATGTTAATCAGTTACCTGTAGCGTCAAAGCTAGCAACCACTTTAAAGGAGACTTTAAATAACTTTTTTTATAGCATAGTGAACGTAAGACATTTAAAAATGTAACATGACTCGAATCGGGGTGTTTTTTGTTTTTTCTTTTTCCAGATAGAATCAGCAGTCGGCTAAACCACCTTTTTTCTTACAGATATACTGTAGCAGTAGAACTACTGCATGTTTGGAACCAGGTTTTATCAGAATGAAAACACTAATATTCCTTTAGATAAGCATTGTATTAAACAGATAACCCGAGATATACTGATTTAGAATTCCATTTTTTCCCACCATTCTTCTCCCCAGATGTATACATTTTATGCATGGATGCTCTCTGTAATTTGACTGTAGCAGCATACTGAACAGTTTGCCTTATCTTATCTTGTGTTTTTTCATCAGCTCATGAAAGAGAAACAATCATTTTCTTTACTCATTTATCAATGCCTTTCCAGTTATTCCACCTACTCTCATTCCTTTTTTTGTCTCATGTTTTTCATGACTGTCTCCATCTTTTGCTGGAGCTTTAAGCTGACAGGAAGGTATTATGTGTCTGATTGCAGTGAATTTGTGGTATGTCGCTGGTTTCATTCTGCGGAAGAAAGTCACCTAATGGTTGTACAAATGAAAATATACAGCCATTAGCTGGCTGCGCGTGCTAACTCATAAAACTGACATGAAATACTTTGAACAGCTGCAACAATTAGTCAGGTAATTTTCCATTCAATCAGAAATTAAGCGGTAGGGAAAGTGAACTAACTTTAGAACGTTTAAATGATTTAACTTGATATGAACATGATATGAAAATATGAACTTGTACTTCAGATGCATTTTATGTTACCCTTACAATAAGGTAGATATTAAATCGTCCCTTAATTGATAGATTATTCAAGAATGAAAATAAACCCTAATTTCATGAAAAATTAATCAATATCTGACTATAGGTCAGACCTTATAGGTCTTTTCCATTTATGGCTCAGCATCTTCAGCAAGGTGGTGTTTTGCTACACAACATTACTGTACAGAAGTGCTTCACCCCTTTTATAGCTAAATCGTTAATCATGTTTTAGCTGGAAGGTTAGAGTGGTGTTCTTTCTTCTGTTTTGAGCTAAGCAGCCATAACTCAACTGTAAGAGAATTAATGTGTATAGACAATTTATGATCCATTGTGACAAGATGCTTTATAGGCTCATACAATATTTATATGCACTGCATATTCAACCTTATTCTCAGTTTATGGTCAAATGAGGAAACCTAATCCATAGCACTGTCTGTGGATATTGATCAAGCTATAATGAGGAGGCAGACCTTTTATGAGTTTACCTTTGGCTGAATGTAGGAAGTTTAGATTCAGTTTAGATTTACTACTTACTACTCAGATTTAGTACATGCCTAAAAACATTCCTTTGTAAGTACACTGAAAACCTTCAGTTTATTTCTTTACCCAAAGTAAAAGTACATCATGATATTTTAGTATAACTTGACATGCACGGGAATGCAGGTGTATTTGAAAAACGCAAATGAGTAAGTTGGCCCAGACAATAAACGTACATTACGATTACATTACATTACGACTCATTACATTATCGGCTCCCTAGTACTAATTCAGAGTAATGTCTGACTGAAGTCATGTGTGAAAACCAGAGGTTCCAGAGGTTTCACACAGAGCAAGTGGGCGTTCCCCTTCAATCAGTCCACTCAGCACAACACCAGAAGGTATGGTGAATATTCGCCATAATGCATATTTACATAATGCATTATGTATATAACTATGGTTATATTCGTAATGTGTTGTTTGTAATCATGGGACTGGTGCTGCTTTTATGCGCTGTCAACAAAAAGTGCGTCGTGGTGCACTTTTTGTGTAACGTTGTGCCTCCTGTGCTCTTTACATGAGGATGACTCTTTCGCTGAATTTCCAAAAGCGAGTAAGTGCCTGACGTAAATAATCTCCTGTTGGGTGCTACCTGTGTGAAAGAGCAACTCTGCATAATGTCCAAACTTTATTCTCTAGACATTGTTCATATGTGAAAATGGTTTTACTGCTAAATAAAAACAGCAACTTGTGAAGGTGGAGAAATAGATAATCCGTAACAATACATTTGTTATTTATTTACATATTTATATGAATCTCTCTGCAAAATGTAACCAATAACTAAAGCTGTGAAATGCAGTGGTAGTACAATATATCCCTCTGAACTGTAGTGCAGTAAAAGTATATGAGGTACAAGTACCTCAAAAATGTACTTAGTTCCATAGCACCTTCAACCTCTGAAGTTCTTACAACTGTGACTTTAGAAACCTGACAATGAAGTAGACTCACTTCTTAAAAGTGAATGAGTTTGCGATCACTTAGCCTTGAGTAATGAAAACTAACTTGAATGTGACTCCATTGTGCAGTGTGCAGGCCTGAGAAACACAGGTTGCGGTGGTGTGCTCTACAGAGACTGATATTGCAGTGTCAAATGTTAGATGAGGTGGATGTCTGAGTGAAGAATAGGATCAGTGCAGCCCTTTTATTATTCATGAGCTGGAGACTCTGGTCACTGCAGAGAAATTTATTAGAGGGCAGCTTCTTCAACCTTTAAGCAGAACACAGTAGAGTCTTTATCTAGAAATTCCACAGTGAAATTGTAGATTTGTGTGTCTGTGCAAATTGCAGATGAGGACATTTACCTGAAGCTATGTGGAAGATTTTAGTTGTAAATATTGTAGGCCTTATCTATTTATGGCATTAAACTTCTTCCCTATTTTATAGGAAAACATGCATGTAGTGTAAATATTAGATCTTATTTTGTTGCTGCAGCCAAGAAACTTGAAGCTTTATGTCTACAAGAAACAAATATTTTCACTTTAGCTAAATCTAGGTAGATTTTTGGCAACATATGTTCTGTATAATTGGCACCATTAAGAATATGCTGATTTATCTATTAGCAGCCTGCAGTTTACTCATGAATGTACTGACAATATTGAAAAGTCCTAAAATGTGGTTATTATCAAGCAGGTTCTGCATTTAGGAGGAGTTTGTTTTTTTCTAACTGGATCTGGCTAACGTCTCTTTCACTTCATGCACATGTAACGCCTTTAAAATCATTGTAATAGAAACAGCGAGCACCGAAGTTAAAGTCCTGCCATTTAATTCCAGACTCGAACACTTTAGTTTCCACCTCCAAATATTATGTAAACTAATGGCATTAAACTTGGGATTTGTTGTTGGGGGATGGACATGTGGGCAGGTTGATGCAGAGGTGCAGAATAACAGACAATGCCTATAAAAACTATTCACTCACCTTGAAATTTTTCACCTTGTTTTTTATAATAGTGAATCATTATATATTCGTCTATTATTCATTTCCTTTTATTAATCAATAAACTGATAAGTTACAAAAATTACAGTACCATCTTTTGAAAGAAGTCTCCTCATATTCATTCTCCTAGTTTTTACTTGAGGAAACTTATCAATAGTCCTTGACCTCATTGTGCTCAGAGAAAAGTTCAGTTTCATATTAATATCATATATTCTTTTTTTCATATGGTTCAGCATAGATCAAAGTGAATATGTGCAGTTTCTGAAGGAATTATAATGTAAGAATTTTAATGTTCACCTTGATTTCCACTTCTGATAAATGTGTTGAGACGATCTTTTGGAATTTTGTAACTTATCATGTCCAAGACTTTCAGGAGTGGTGTTCGTATGTACAAAGTAACCAGCATCAATGATGGACATAGCTGCACAAATAGGATGCAAGCTGTGAAAAAAAAAATCTTTCTTTCATTTGCTAAAGTAATATAGAGTTTTTTTGTGAACCCACTATGATAATGGTGAGTGTGACTTTCATTCACTCTCTGCTAACATGGTCACTGCATGTTGATTCTTTCGTCTTCCTGCTGAGTATAATTCTGAGATGTGACATGTTTACATTTATTGTGTTTCATTGTGTATTCATGACACACACAGAGCAAGGGTAGCACAAGATGGCGTTATTAGTCGTCATGCACATATTCCGACTGTCTACATCATAGTAATTAGTGTGAATAACAAGATTTAGAAACAGCATTGTTAATATTTAATGAGCTCCAGAGAACACAGTGGTTTTATTCTGATTTAAAATAGTTTGACCCACTGTGGTGTGCTGCCTCACTATGACTTCAATTCCCTTTTTGCATGCATGACTAGGCTAACTTACAACAAAGAGCTTTTTTTTATGTTGTAATCAAATATTTATGTTTTAATGGTTTAGATGTCTTTCTGCAATGTTAATGGCACATTTGTCTGTTCCCCAGCTTCTGTTCTATGAAAATTATACAAGCTGTAGAAAGTAAGAGAACACATTATTGGACAGGGAATGACATTAAATATAAAATATAAATAAAAACACAGCGGCTTTATGGAAACAATATTATGAAGAGACCTTTAGCAGAGCTTGTTAAACAACACGTCCTGTTTGTTCTGTCTCATCTGTACAAAACCACAAAGTATTCAGCATAGATGGCTGCGGTTTTAATCAAAGTTCCACCTGCTCTCCGTGTTCCTGTCAAAGCCCTCTCATCAGATGTCGGCATCCTCTGGAGTGAAGTGTGTGGTACAGATCGAAGCTCTGTAGGGGGTTGTTTTGGACTAATTTGGGCTCACTCTGAGAGGTAGCTCACAATACATCTGCTTCTGACAGAAATTCTTGCAAAAGTGCTATTAAGTCTTTGCACGAATTCAATTCAGTTGTAATAATCTACTGAAAATGGCTTCTCTAACATCCCTGATACACTGGAACAATGACTTAAAAAAGTTTGGAACTTGTCCTTTTGTTGGTGGACAGTCGCAATAAATTGTGACATATACAGAAATTTACAAACATTATCAGTTGCTCTCCATATTCTAAGTCGTCTTTTATTCAGTTGTAATGTCTAAACAGACACAGATTGATCACTGGAGTCAGTGAGTTAAACAAAATAGCATAATTGTGTTTGACCATTCTGTGCTCTGATCAGGTTATGACTACATAAGCATTTAAGTGCTACCAGCACAGTTTGCCCCCATTAGTAGACATAGTAGAAAGCTGATTGAGAAAATATATATTATTCTTCCACAGCATTTATTCATATAAAAAAAGATTATTACCACCTCTATATGTTGGCAAGCTACGATACCAGTGACTTGTGTGACCCTTATGTACACACGTGTGTCCATGTGTGCCATAAAGCTGTGTAGTCCTGGTTGCTGACTGTGCTGCAAGAAAGAACAGCAGAGTCTGTGAGAGCCAACACTCTAAAGGCCTGTTGATAAAACATTTGAGATGTGATTAGACACTAACCTCAGATTGATCTAATCAAACTGAGGACTGTTGATCCTAAACTCTTCATCTGTGGTAACAGGATGCAGAAGTTTATGGTTGGATTCTGCCAGTCTACACATAAACAGACAGAGTGATTTTTCTATGCAATTTTTAGTATGACTTTATCTTTTGATTAACACATAGTGTTTTTACCTCCTCTCTGTACTGACAACTGCATAGGCAGAGTTGTCAGCTGTGAGCTAATCCACTACTCTGTTTACTGTTGGAATCTATTCCCCATCTGATCCTCAAGCACAGCTGCAGCTTAAACTTCAAGGGTATAAAATGTAGCATTGGCCCGAGGCATCCTAACAACGCTGTTATGCACTCTCACTTTGGCACCAGTGGCTACTAATTATTTGTGTCTCTCTGTAGCTGTGCATCTACTTGATGGAAAGCATTAGATAGTAGGAGACTTCCTGTGTCAGCGGTGTATCAAAATCAGCCACAAAGACAGCTTTGTTCCTCATTATTACAGTTTCACATTTGTCTAATCAATTCCATGATGGCGAATGTTATGTAGATCCAGCCAAGGTTTAGGGAGACTAGTTTTCTAGCTTGTATACAGTATCAGAACAAGGACATATGTAACATATTTGAATGTTTTTTGTCACTGTGATGTAATAGTTCTCATCACATTGTCACATTTTAGTCATCAGTGATCTACTGTACATCCAATGATTAACCACCTGTTTATGGAGATGTTGTTTGTGTCAGTTGTTCTCTCCTGTTTTTGTCTCTCTATGGTCATTGTACATTTCTCTGTTGTAATTTTTTGACTTTCTAACAAGAAGTCAATACATACACGTGGAGGCTCTGCCCAGTAAACCTGTTTACCAAGTCATTAATGCATATTTCCCTAAGTCAGACCAGCCGTTCATTTTAGCTTATCTCCTTCTAGCAGCTCACCCTGTTGATTTGCAAGATGAGGTTTCATGTGAGGCATTAAATCAGGATTTATTTGAACATTAATTCCACAGCAGGGACTGATGCTAAAACTGAATACTCACAGAGGTTCATATTTCACTCGTTGTTTGGAGACCAAATCATTTTTGCTTAAAAATAAGAAAGCAACAATGAGGCGGCGTATGAGAATGATTTAATGAAAGCATAGTAGCAGAATCACAGCAGCATCAAATGCGAACCCTTCATGTGATGAGTAAAACACTAGTAGAGCATAATCTTTTTTATCTCCTTCCCAGCTATTATTCTGTATTATCACTGGGAAGCATTTACTGTATCTGAAAGCTTGTCTGTCCTCCCCAGATGCCTGCGTCCTCACTCCCACTGCTTGTATTTCTGTTCTGCAGGAAGCCTCAGAGTCTCACAGGTCCTCATTGACACTTTGATCAGCCGACCATGTGCTGTTTTGATTTCCCTTTGATTTGACAGTCTGAGTGCACCGTTCCCCCTCTAGAAGCACACCTTGCTCACTGACATGTGCTGTGCATTGGTATTTCCAAGCTGTCACTCTCAGCAGATGGCGTGCAGAGCCATCCAAATGCAGCTGAAGTTGTCATTTCAGTTTCAAATACTAGTTTCTGATTTATGACCATCATTTTTTCTCCTGAAAGCTCAGACCTGACAGACTATGATGTGTGAACTGTACTGTGTCATTCTGTCAACAGCCCAGACACAGTGTGAAAGCTGGTTTCTTGTGTTAATTCACTTGGCAAATTTTCACACTTTTCTTTCCTTACTTGCAAACACAGATAATTATGCTTCCTCTGATTATTTATCATGCATTTCATCTGCAGGAAATACATCTAAATATAATATATATTTTCCCCATTTACAATTAAGAATCTTGGTCCCTGTAGTAATTCACCCTGTCAATACTGGCTGTGATTACAAAATGAGAGATGGGGGACACAATCCACAGTTGTTGCTGCTTTTCGCAGTTGAGATTACGCTAATATATGGTTTTAGTAGTCTGTCTTTAACATTATGCTGATTCTTTGTGTTGTTATGACTGTTTAAGTCTAAAATATCCTCTTACTTTTTGAGCAGTGTTTCTTTACTGCAACATATAGATTGGATTGTCTTTATGAGAATTAACTAACTGCAACCTAATATCCGGTTTGATAGAACTTTTTAATTAATTGTTTTTTTCTTTGCATTGATTAACGACTGCAGATTGGTCTCTTATTTTGCAATAACATTAAGAAGGCATATTTTCATGGCCAGTATGGTTAAAGATAAGATGAAACATTACAGTAATCAATACTTCTTAAAAAGTATAATCCAATCTTTTACCTATGCATGCACACAACATTTTTCTTTAGGTCCCCTCTGTGAAAAATGTTCATGCTCACTAGACATCTTTGTCGCTATGGGGGAAGAGAATGACATTTACAGTTAACAGTGGAAAACAGTGGAAAATGAATATATTAGACAGCCTGTTGTACCTTCTCTTTGGGATGTTGATATTTCTTAGTGAGAATTGTGCTTTACAAATACCATTTTAGATTTTGTGTGCTGCCAAATTGTGGCAAATGTTTGGGCATAGCTGGGTCATGTTTCAACATGACAGTACTTCATTTTATTAAAGAAATGGTTTTCCAAGTTTGCTGTGGAAGAGGTTGACTGGTCTGCACAGTGTCCTGACTTCATCATCCAGCTCTCTTGGGATGAACTGGAACTGAGCTGTGAGGCAGGACTTCTCATCCATTATCATCCAGCAACAGCGTTGGACCTCACTAATGCTCTTGTGGCTGAGTGGGAGCAAATCCCTTCAGTCAGGTCCTCAAATCTTGTGGAAAGACTTCCCAGAGGAGTGGAGGCTGCAGCAGATTAATGCCCACAGCTCTCAACTGATTTAGGAAGTCAGTTTTTACTTGTGTATTTTTATTTTAATAGTTTGTCTTAGTGAAATGATTATATCACCTCGGTAATGGACTATTTCTGACTCAAACTATATTATTACATGTCAAAATAATTAAAACATTCTTCTCATGAACTGTCTGTGGATCAGTAGGTACAGCCAAAGACAATTTTCCACTACATGAACAATAAATTTCCCTTCCACACTTAACCTGAGCACTTGTCCATGGTTCCTGGATCCTGTGTCCACATAACGAGGTGTCCTTGGACACTGAACCCCTAAGTTGTAGCTTCTTCAACGGTAGCTCTGTTAGTGTGTGTGTTCTGAGTATTTCATTTGGTGCCCGTCTTAACGGACTCGCCCTTTGCTCTGCCCTCAGTCCAGCCTGCCAGGCCTGATATTTGTTGCAGGATGCATTTATTCATGAATTTGTTTGAAGTAAATTAGTTGGGCAGATTTTGGCCCTGGCCAATTGCAAACCTTTCTGCAGCTTGTGTCCCTTGCTGGGGAAGTTCAAGTCATCTACCCCAGGCAATCAAGCAACTCGTCTGTTTCTCTACAGAAGGACAAGTACTGCCGGAGTGAGAGTGAGCGAAGAACAGAGAGCTGACTCCTGGCAGTCAGAGTTCCTCTGTCCTTTACCACCTCCCCTGTGTTCTCTCCTGCTGCAAACAAAGCAGGTCATTATGTTCAATTACACTGGGCAACTACACAGCAATTAACCATCAGAGAAAACCGTGCCTTCACACAGATCTTATCCCGCGGTCGGCAGCGCCGACTTAATGAGTGTTCAGTTTGGCTGTAAAGGCTCCATTAAATGTTATGTTCAAATTTGTCTTTTTGACACTGTGGTTTTGCTTCTGTTTATTTGAAAAAAAAATACTATCAGAGCCTATTTCAGGCTTTCAGAGAGGCCATTTATGTTACTTCACGTTTTTATCAAAATAGAAAAATGCTGTTTTTAGTGTCAAGTAATCGTTTACTATTTGCCGCCATGAATTTTGTATAATAATGTTCCCCAGGGCCATTCTAAGAGCAACTTGTAGTTGTGTGTGCAGTAACAGGTTACAGCAAAACTCTGGAGCCGCTGTAGCTACAGTGTATCTGATGTACACATCCATCAAAATGTTGCATTAAACTGTAATTAGTCGACTCTGTGTGTTTTCTCCTACAATTTGAAGATTGCTGGTATTGAAAATGGCGAGAAAGACTCTTCCTTTTTTTTCGGTAATCCACATTTGATTGCTGCTGAAGTGAATGGGGAAAAAAAAAAACATGAACACAAGTCTCCACTACCATTTAGAAATAGAAGTTACATTGATGGATCCACTGGACATCAAGAAGAGGTGACTCGGCTTTATATATAGCCCTACGTGTACAGGTAGTAGCCCATAAATGTGGCAAAGCAGTTAGAAAGATCCACTTTAGAGAGACTTTGAATGTCATATTAAACTTTCAATGAATCTATTCTGCATTTAATATGCAACATATATTTGTAGCCAGAGCTACAGTATGCAGTGAGCCTGCAATTAACAGGAAACAGAGAGACAAAGATAAAATGCTTGAACCTTTAAGGTTAACAACATACAGTAAGTCTTTCCTCAGTGAAATTGTAAAATTTTATGGATTTAATGGGAAGTCTTTGTTTCTGTCAGTTTGGATGGGGAATGAAGAGAAAGACCTGAAACTGGAATCTCAGTTCAGATATTTATTGACCAGCTCAGAACCAATTACACGTTGAGAGAGAGAGAGAGAGAGAGAGATTGCATAGACTGGATAATGATACTTCCAGAGTCATACTTAGACTAGACATTTACATTATGCTTACGTGACTTAAAGACATTGTCTGTTCCACCTCATGTCAGCAGGTAAGCTCCAGTCCACTATGCAGGAACAGGTCTTCCCAAGAAGTGATGGTGAAGACAACATACTGTATGCTGACAATAAATAGCTATACAGTCATTTTCTCAGTAATAACAATATTATTTATGTGTATATGTGTGTGTGTGTGTGTGTGTGTGTGTGTGTGTGTATCATCTAATAGTATCTCCCTCTAATCCTGGATTTATCTGCTGGTCAC
>OMLM01003563.1:156916-172165 GCA_900302695.1 Helostoma temminkii
GAATATTGACACAAGCAATATGCATGGCTGCGTGCAATCCCCGTCAGCTTTTATGTAATTGAACGCCATGCTCAAAAACTCCATCTCAGTCTCTCACAGTAGCTTTTCTCCTTAAACCATTACCGCCTAACACCTGCAATTCATGGTGACCTCGCAATTGTGGTTTCGTCTTCGAGAGGAGGAGAGGAGGAGAGGAAGAGGGGGACCAGACTTACACACACCAACCCAATGATGAGCAACACTCAAACTTTTCAAATGCATTCTTGAGGAAATGGTTCTCTGACACTGAATTTCTAAATAGAACTAAATTTAGCATTTGAAACCCCAAAGTTTGAATCAGTGAAGGTTTGTGCTCAAGGTTGAGGTTAAAGAAAGAGCACCTTTATGGTAAAAGGATGACTTTTAGCATATAAAACTATAATCTTAGCCGTCAGAGGTAAATGTTTTGCATCTTACTTTGATATAATTATTTTTAACATAGAAAACATACATATTTGCTTTATTTTTAATGGTTAGATATGAAGAATCATGTCTGTGCAAGCACATAGTTAGAGCTCAATGCAGTTAGCTTAGCCTAACACTGGATACATAAGAAACATAAGAGGCCGCTGGTGAACAGGAATTTCATAAGATAAGTGTGTAACTGCTTCCAGTGTTAATTCTAAGCCAGGATGAATTTGCCTCAAGTTCTGTTTTTAACCCACTGACTTGAGAGTGGCAATTGATTTTCTCTTCCAGCTCTGAGTGTTTCCCAAAATAATCAACTATTTACTTGAGAGTTTTAACAAACGACCACTGCATTTGTTTTTCTGGTGATAATGGTCTCATTTTAATCCATCTCCAGAGCCTGTAACAATGTGAGTTTAGTGTTACTTATTGATAGACATATTATTCTCATTATAAAAAGATTGACCAACTGTTATGTCTCTATGGTGAGATTTGATGCACTCACAGAGGCTAATGCACACATTTCTCTTTTGTCTGACACGCACCATCAACCTTTTCTTTCCATTGTAGCTTGACAGAAGAGAAAGCGGCTCCCCACTCATCAGAGAGAAGAGCACTTTTTCTGTGCTATTTTCAGATCGAGACAGCAGTGAGATAGAAGGCAAAGGGAAGTGGGAAAAAGGTGGAGTGGTAGGGGCTCAAAGGAAGGGCTAAGAGGAGGCACATAAGGCATTTTTTTCTTTGTTGCAAAATCAATCGAGCTTTGGTTATTTTTCCACATTATTCTTTATTAAAATAAAATTATAAAAATCCTGCGTCACACTATAAAACACTTGTGAGGATTTTATTAATAATGTATTCATGGTTGTGTGACATCAGGCTTGAAATACATTGTCTCATAACTAATAATTGTGCTTTTCTTCAGATATTATTTCCATGTGGTGAGGAACTAAAATGAAATGAAGTTAAATTTAAGGAAACTGTTTGTGTAGAGTTGCAAAATAAGTAAGACTTTAGAATAGTTTTTTTTTTTGATTCGCTGGTCATAAAAATGTGATCTGATCTAAGGGACTAGTATAAATACAATGCACTTAAAGCTGCAATATCCAGCTTGACATGTGGAGTCAATCCACTTGACTCTGCCCAATAGTGAACCCTTGCATGTAATAATTGTTCAGACCTCCTTTGGTGGGAATAAACTAAAATGAGGGCCTTTGACACTGTGCATTAGACCTACACAGTGGTGATGAGGAATTCTGGAACCTTGCTGTCCTAGTGGCAACCTTCAAGTGTCTAAATTAGATCTCGTTCCATATGATTCACTAAACATGTCCATCAGAGCCTACTTTCTCCTCTGTCTCCTCCATCACAGTTCAGGTGCGCCTGAAGATGTTTTCAGGATCACCGGCTGGTTTATTGGTTGTTGTTTGAAAATTATCCTTATTTTAGTGCATTCTCCTTGCCAGTAATTGTCCGCTTGGCAACTGAAGGACCTTGCTCAGATGGAAATGTCAAGCTGTATATCTGGAAAGACTGTGTGAAGAGTCTCTGTAGGGTAGAGTTAAGCTGTATCGATGGGAGTGGCTGTGCTGCTGAAACTGTGTGATTATTATGACGGCTTGTAATCATCAGCAGTATAGACTGTGGGATGCAACAAGCAAAGCAAATGGCTTGCTGAGTACCTATACTTTGAGAGCTCTTTGTACAGTCAATGCATTTTGGAGATGTAAATCTAAATTAGCATTCTGATTTCACACCCTTTTTCACACATATTTTTAAATACACAAAAAAACATCATTCTTTTGTATTAATTACCTGTATAATACCTTAGATGTGTTTTATACTCACAAAAGAATTAAAGAGCAGGAGAAATGTACCAAACCCCATTTCCCACCGGGGCCAGTGGATCAGCCTGATACGCTGATACGCTGCCACTGTACCCTATGGCCCTATTTTAGCTACACTCATTATTGTGTAGCTTAGAAGCGTTCCAACAACGGCTCTCCACTCCGCTAAGAACGGTGTACGATTTTGACAGAAGTCTGGGACACTTCTGAAAAAGTATAATTTTCTAGGTTTTGCTTTCCTCCTTCTGCCCCACTCTGTAGCCTTTCTATTTGGAGAAACACTGGCTTTACTCCTGCTCACACACACCGCATGTGAAATTGAGCCTAGCTAGACACAAAATAATTATGAGGAGGAATTAATTAATTTTTAATAACTAAAACACAGCCACATATTTTTGATCCATGTCATGCAGAATGACTTAACTCTATCAGTGGCGTATGACGCATTGCGAGATCAGAATAAAAATGTGTCGCAGGTGGAAAATAGTTATTGCCCACCACTGAATTTCACTATCCTACATTACATCTGGCACAAATGTCAACTTGGAGTCATGAATGAACTGATTAGAATATGAAGCATGAACACATATAACAGTACCATAGATTGAAATGTTTGTTTTAGTTCACTGATGAGCTCCAGAGCACGATGGACAGTTACTTCCTATAAATTGCAAACATAGGATCAAAGACACTTTGTGTAGTACACTATGAAACACCAGACTCCCTGCTCTGCCATGCACCATCCTGAGCTCAACATGAGATCCAGGTGGTGCATGAGGATTGAGGCAGCAAAGTACTTAGGCATGTTTTTTTGCTCCTGGAACGCACAGAGAATATAAATAGACACAGGGATTGGATTTTGCTGTGAGGAATGGTTTGAGAAGTTTCAGTGGATTTCTTTTTTCTGCTGTGAAAACTTCCAAACTGTAAATCCAAACTGAATACAGCCTCTGTTCTCCGTGAAAGACCAAACTACAAATTTAAGAGCAGTCTGTACAGATACTTTTCACATCTACAGGGAATGTTTCATACTCACAGTGGGGTATTCTTTCTAGTAAAATATAGGGTTTTTAGTATTTGTGTAGTGTTCCAGAAAGACAAAAAAGATTATCAGGTTTGTTGTATAAAAGTGGTAGTGTTAAAGCTATACCATTCAATACAATGCTTAACCTTGTAGTAGTAGTTGGTGTATACAATGCCCAGAGCAAATGGCATTTGCCTAAATACACCCTGACTATTACTAAAGTAATAATCCACACCAACTTTGGTTGTTAATGAGAGAGTGGTTCACCTCAATCACCAGCATATGTTTTGTCACTTGCCCTGATTACATCATGCAGGTAGTTTTGTACACTGGATTATATATGTCATAGAGCTTTCTCAGAAAATCAAAGTAATTTTATTAGTGGTGCAACTTAAAGCTGCATTAACTAACATTTTGCACATCTTCAAGAAATCAATTGAAAATTAAAACTAGAGCGGGACCAAGTGTAAGAAATAGTCTTGAGTTTGTTTTGGTTCATAGAGGTTTCTTATAGGGACTTTAACATTATCCACAAACCACACACAACAACAAACTTAATTAAGCATCTCTGAGACAGTGCAGTTAACTTTGGCAGATAAGCTGAAAAGACAGAATAAACTCTTTTTTTTTTTTTTGTTTCACCAGTCCGGGTAACCGCTGACTGTCTGTCTGAGCCTGTCTGACTCAGATATTCTCAAATGCATGTCTGATGAATATATTTCACAAAATGTTTACAAGGATGCTTGACTCTTATTTATTTTGAATGTTATTCCACATTTCTGCCAATGCACAATTATTTTAATCAGAAATAACAGTTCAGTACAGTCATTTCTAGTTTGCTGCCAATTGTTCGCTGGACCATTATGGCACTAAATGTTGTTGCACTTGCTCCAAAGGCTCAAACAATGAATATGCAGAAATTTGCCTTAGTGCAAATATCAGGGATATAAATAAAATACACACAGTGAGAATAAAGGCCAACTATACAAAGATGTCTTTGTTATGGAAAAGGCACTTTATACTTTCATCTGCTCAGTAGGGGGCTCAGTACAGAAGGCTGTAATCACGGGAGAGTGTCATTTCAGTCACGCATGCAGTACACACATACTTCAGTCAGTCTGTATTAAATAACGGTCATGTAGTATGTTACTATATGATGAAGTGATTGCGGAACACAAAAGCCTTAACCACCAAATATTAAATAAATATAGTACTTGAAGACCTTTTAAATCATTCACTGGCTACTTACTTACTTGCATGCAAAGCACACACTCCCATTTTCAGCTGAATAGCATAAACAATTGGGTTGCGGTAGTAACAACAGGTGGCCTCATAGAGGCTAAGCAGTGAATTATTTTTGAGCCTTTGACTGGGTTGCCATAGAAACACAACAAGAGGCCTGGCAAACAAAGTCTATGGATGAATGGAAATGCTACACACTTCAGTACCTGGAGAATTCATCACAGGTTTTAAAATATAGCAAATGAAATTTCTGGAGATTTTCTAACTTGAGAGTATTTCAACATCCACGGGACACGAGTCGCTAGGGTGCTGTTGTGTTCTTTATACATGAAAGCAACGGTCGGTCTCCTGCTTCTTCTGTCTCATACAGAGCAACTGTTGCAGGTGAAGTAGCTGACCCTGACTGAAGTGAGACCAGGTGATTTCAAAAAAGTTTTTTTTTTCTGAAATACGCTGCTCTTAACTGTCAGATGTTTTCATCATGAGAGCACTTCAGCCAAGCATTATGCCAGCGATAAGAGGCTGGAGGGCTATTCTTTCTACATCAGTGTTCATATTTTGTTGGAGAAAGCGATAAAAACAGCAGGCCAGAATACATTAGTCTGGGTAAACATCAGCAGTAGCAGCAGCCTCTTTTTATTAGACCCCTGTGCGTGGAAGCAGTGGGTTGCGGGGCATTTCATTTTCAGGAAGCAAGTGCGTCTGCCGGTGCATATTGTTTCCACGGCTGCAATTTATTTTGCCGGAGTGGCACGACAAGTGTACGTTATCGAACGAAGGTTGATAGATAAGAACAATAGGAAAGATACTTTTCAATTCTTAATGTTGCTAAGAAATGCAGCACACATCGGAACTGCTCCTGGCCTCAGTGAATACCAATCGCCCTGGGTGTGGGCCAAGGGGACGTGCCGCGTTCAGGAGTGAAATCTTCCCACCAGCCTTTCTATCTGCTTCCCTCTCTCTGTATTCTTCCCAGCTCTCCTTCTTCACAGTTGCTCACATGACTTTCTATTAAGTTAGCAGCTGGAAAGTTCCCATATGAAACACAAAACAGGCTATTTGACAGTGTCAAGTGAGCCTGGGCTGCACAAACTTGGCTAAGAAAACTCAAAGTATATTGAGGCGGAACACACCGGATTTGCTAAGTAATAACTATTGAACTTGGGTATCAGCGTATGTGTTTTTCATTGTCAGAAAAGCACAATTTAACATGAAATTGTCATACAGCTTACTTGGGTTGTACATGTAAGAGGTTAGTCTGGATGATTGTACACAGTTTCCTGCTGTCCAAAAAATAAAGGAAATTAATGCTTCAGTGATATCTAATGATAACCTATTGTACTGAGAATACCACCAATCAGCCCTGTAATCCTAAAAATTATATTTTTATACAACTAAACTACAACTGCAAATTAATATTTGTAGGGCATGCAATTGCAACCACATTACATATTCTATTTAATACATTATTCATTCTTGTAAATGGCAAGTTTTAAATAGGCTGATAATGATCATATCATATAAACATAGTTTGTGAGACTTAAAGCTTGACATTACTTCATTTGTTTAGTTTAACAGAAAAAAAATGGGTGTTAATAAAAAGTGTTTTTGTGTTACTTAGACCACATTCAGATCTTGAGTCTCTGGTTCAACAGTTTTGTTTGTCCACTCCAGCCACCTTCATGTAGCTCTGTTTCTGTTTATAAACGGAGTGCTTCATTCATTTAAATTTCATTTATTCATTTAAATTCCTAACATTAATGTAATCACAATTGCAGTTTAGCAAAATATTTACATAATTTTGTGAAGACAAAGTGGTTTTAAGTTTCAAATACATTCAAAGCCTCAAATTAAAAGAGAAATAAATACATTGACAGCCCTACTAATCTTTTAATTTTAAAATAAAATAAAAAAATAACTTTCACTTTTATAATATTTTTATAGGTTTTGAAAGATACTTACTGTAAATGTATAGAACTTTTATTTTGTAGCTTGGTTAATAGGATTAATTGTCAGTACTCAAATCTTTTTCTGCTATTGTTTGTGTGGAACAGTAGTTTTTATTTGTTGATTTAACAAAACGTTTTTGTCCTTGTTGGGTAACTGAATAAAAACCCACCTCATCATGAGGTGTATATACTGTATATGAGTAAAGCTGTGCAGAAACGTGTTTGCTGAATGAAGTCATTTGGCTTCTTTAGTTGCTTGAGCACCTGCTCAACTGATGAGGTAGCGACAGCACACAGTTTATATAACTCAGCTGAAGTTGACAGAGGTATTACTCACTGATTACATACAGAACATTTAATTATGTGCACATTCTCTGTCAACAAGAATTAATGAATATGTGACTTGCGGTGGTAGTCCGACACAACTGAAATAAAGAATGGGGGGATTTGCTTGTGAGGCCTTCAACACTTAATTCTTTTTAAAGCTTTCAAGTGTTGGTTTGCTTTCTAAACTGAGTTGCTTTCAAACAAGACTGAAAAGCTGAGAAGGCAGTGCTATTGGCTTCTGCTACTCAGCTGATTTTACAGTTTGTCACTGACAGCCCTTAAAGATCTTAATTAAGTCCGAGGTCTGGGACTTGGTAGAGGAGTCAGCACATCACACATTTGCACACAGGGTATGACTTCACAACCTTGGCTACTACTATTCTGGATCTTTTCCCAGTGTTTGAATAGACACCTGCCATAAAAGCAAACCTAACATTTCCTAACTGTGGGACAGTCTAAGCAGGTTTTCTTTGACTTAGCAGTCATTACGTCTGAAGTTTATAGATGAAGGTAATTCTTTGATTCAGCTGAGCGACTGTACCTCCCTTGATAGATGTGTAGATACACACTGCCACAGGATAGGTGATGAAATCAGAAGCAACTTTGTATTCTTTATTGTTCTGGTTTCCTGAAGAAGACTCGTGTTGGGAGTGACAAAATAGCAAAGAAATTGCATGTATGTGTTATACATAAGGCAGGAAACACTTTTCCTTCATGTGTGTCATGCCGTGTCATAATGCATGTTCACCAAGCAGAAGAGTTATAACTCTAGATGATGCTTTCAAATGGGAAAAAAAAAAAAAAAACCTTTTTACACTGTTTCCATAGAGACAAGGAGAAGCAATACAGAGTAGATGTGATTAATTGCATTGACATAATGTGCACTTGCATTTAAATACGGTTGCATCAGAAATCATATGTTGTCAGTTGTGGTGACAAGTTCGTCAGTCGTGATGAATCAAATTTCAGTTCAGGAATTATTTTCATTGCGAGCAGGATATGTCAAAGTGTATCATAAGATACATTCCTATCTTGTTATGTCAGGTCTGCGCCATACACACTGACTCATCCACTGGCGGTGGCTATTTGGTGCTGTTCTACAGAGATGTGATTTAGTGCAAACTCTGCTGAGAGGGGTCAGCTGTTGGTGGCACCCTCCCAGCTTCTCTCTAATGGACTGGAAGAGATTCACTCGCAAATCAAACAAACCAGGCGGAAGAAGCTCTAGAACAACACACACACTCTGTCCAGTTGGAAATTAGTTCTCATGTCGTGAGTAAAGAAAACAAGACAGCTTGTTTAGGTACATCCCTATCGCTGCACCTCATTGTATGTCAACAAGATTGTCTGCGTGGAGCTGGATGCAATCACATAGCATTGATGTTCTTTGACCTGTGAAGCACTGAGCTGCTCGATTTTATAATCTTTTATTTAAAGATTAAAAGTCCGAGTGAGAAAGGTGCAAGAGAAAATTCATCTGTATCTAAAACCACTTAAACAATACGGGAGGATTTGGATCTGAGTTTAATCTGCTCATATTCTTGTCGAAATGAAGTCCATTTGAGGAAGATGAATGAAGCAGAGACTCCAAATCCCTCTATTTGAGGATTAGAATCACATTTTGGCACTGTCAAAATAGTCTGAAATGACACCTTTATTCCATCTTTGTGTGCACAAGCTGTCGTCTGCAAGCAATAATTAAAACTACTACCACAAGAACTGTACATAAATGTTGGTATTGCTGTGTGTATTGCTTAAATAAATTAAATGCCTCTTTAATTTTTTATGTGTGCCAGACATCATCACTTTCTCAGTTGAAGTCTTTAAGGATAAAAGTGTCGACTAAATGCTTCATGATAAATGTGTCCCAACGGTTGCTGTTAACAAATCTGGCCAACAACAACACTTGACCTTGTCACGCGGAGAGACATCACTCTAATTATTTTATGATTTGCATCTGTTGTTGAACAGCCTGTACCAGACCTGAGGTTACAAGATTAGTTCGCTCAGTTTCCAACTTGTGTCTGTCAAAGTATTAGTGAGTAAATCTGAACTTCTGGCTTCTTATATGAGTCTCATTGGCATGAAGTTAAATGAGGTCTGACTCACTGCATTGAGTTTCAGCAGAGAACTATTATTTGCCGTAGTTTGTTGTTAATATCTATGTGAGAATGTTATATTTTAATAAAAATATTAAAATTAAACTGAGCATCAGCTCTATAACCCTTTTTTGGGAATAATGCATTGGTGACTTTGCAACAGTGTTATAGAGAGGTTTAAGTGTGTAATCTCATCCTTAGAGATAATTCATGCTCACATTCACAAGACATAGTGCTTTGACCAATTAAAACATCAACTAGAGATGGATCAGGGTATCGTCTGTGATTTAGCTTCCAAAAGTAGATTATCTGGTAGTCCATTCATTGTCATATTTCTGTTTTGTTTTCGGTTCCATACACCTGCATTATTTTCCACTCTTTGTCTTTCTATTTATTGTAGGAGATCAATGTTATTTCTTGTGCACAGTTTATTACAAAAGCAACATAACACGTAAATGAATTTTAAAAAAAGTGATGTTGGAGCGTTCTCTGGGGTTGTGCAGCGCGACATGAAATTACTAACCGTATGCACGGCGCAAAAACTTAACCACAAACCAACATGAAAACATTATCCTAAAAAAATGAAGAGTGGTAGAAGGAGTATCATTATATGGAGGTGCTGTGCTGCCTCAGTGCTCTTTCAAAGTATTGCAGTTACTTTGGTAGCTGTCTACCTTGAGAGGCATTGGCATGGTGCCTCATTTTACACAGTGATGATGTCTGTGCATGCTCTGCAGATTTAAACATGACACACACTAAGAACTTGAAAATGCCTGTAACTTGTTTTTATTTGAGTTTGGACCTAGATCCATCTACATTCTTTTATCTTTTTTTTTCTTTCTGTCATGTTTTGGTTACGCTTCAGGCTTTTCTGTCGGTAAATACTCCTGCAGCCTTCCAACATGTTATTTATTTACTGTTTCTTCTCCTCCTCCTCCTCCTCCTCCTCATTGATCACTTCATACCTCATCTCTATTCTGCCATATTCACTAGTAATCACCCTGTCATTACTTTAGCTCATAAGGTGTAGCTAATTAGTTCAATCATTATTATAATTACAGGTCACAGAGGTTTTTATCCTGTGTTTGCACCTTTACCCACAATGAATAAACGATTACGCCCGCCAAGCTTAGACACAGGAAAGCGGTGTGACAAAATCCTGCACCTGTTGTCCACTGTCAGTCAACTTGGTGGACAGCAGCAGGGGTGAGAACATTTACTGTTATTGGACAGAACAGGAAACTGTGTCTGCTTCTCACTTTTACTAGACAGTGGTTGAGCTGATAACGGTAGCTGCATTGTCTCTGTTGTCTGTCTATTAAAGTGAGAAGGTCACAAATGTTTGATAACGTCGTCTTCCCTCCACAGTCAGAAAGGTTGAGTGAATTTAAATATACATTTTTCACCTGAAAATGAGTTGTTGGAGATACACTGCATGATTTAATGCTTCACCGAGCAGGCGTGCTGATTCTTGTATAACAGATAATGGAACAAAATTGCATGGATGTTTCGATGAACCCTTTACCTTTACCACATCGCTTTTGCTACACAATGCGACTCGTGCTGAAACCTGTTCTAGGAGGGATCAGCTTTATGTGAGGTTGTTATACATTCTGCATTTCATACTGTTAGAATAAAATGATGAAATCATACCCATTCCCACTCTGCAAAGTGTGTGGATTTTTTTTTTTTCTTTTTTATTGTGCATTACTCAGACTGAGCATCTCTGTATATCTCATTATTGCATATTACTAGTTGCTCTTCACAGAGCGTTTTTTCTCAAGTTTTGTCTCCATTTTCCATACTGTACTACAAATTTCATTCAGTCATGTACTGTATCTAACACAATAACCAGTAGGCTTCGTGTCACTGTCTAATAAAATCTCTGGTTGGATTTGTTTAGATTATTCCTGATAGATGGCTCATGTATATCTGCACATAGACATTAGGTATTCCACATTTGGGATTAACTAAAGGTTATACTTGTATAAAAAAATGCAAATGATGTCACTTGCAAAAGACACAGAAGCTGATCTAGGACTGCACAACGAAGACTGCATCTTTCAAATTAGCAAAATAGGCCATTCTGTGGATTTTCACACATTTGCCTTCATAAATATGCAAAATGGGGCATTTTTGCCTGAGTTAGTCTATAGAATAACAACTCTGAAGGTTTCCCAGGGCTCTAAAAGTAAGCTCTATATATTTTCTGCATTGAAAAATTCCAGGTAACTTACTGGCTATTGCTTCCAAATGCTTGGTGAACACAAAGTTCACTGACCCTAAATATGTGTACAGTTTTCTGCTAAAGAGAGATTCAACTTGGCAAATAATTCTGGATGTTTATATGCGTCCATTTTGGTTTTCAAAGTCCATTTTGAATGAATTTGTCAACCATGGAAAGTTATATTTAAAGGTTTTCCCTTTTTTTCCCCCAACAGGCACAGATTACATCAGTGACATAGTTGTTATTGTTAGGATAGTTGTCTTTGTTAAAAAACATTGAGGATATCATCAAATTCCACTGAATTTAACTGATCCACCCATTTTGTAATTAATAATACATCAATCTTTATATTTCCCTACCCCAAATGTACCATAAGCTCAATAAACATCATCAACACTCCTTATCTGGCAAACCGAATAGATATATTTAAAGCATATGACTGCCTCCAAAGCCTTTTTACTAATGTCTGTAATGGAGATGTCATCACATCTCTGCGGTATATCCATATTGCTAACTATCTGGTTCTGTGTTAATGAATATAGGTAATAGGCAGTTTGGAAAACAGTCCTGGTGCTCTTATCTGTAAGCTAATGATGTCTTGGGCTCTTTTCAATTAAGGTGGGAAAGAGGTCACTAAAAGGTTTGTTTCATGGCTAAACCATACTGATCCATTAAAGCCTGAGCCTGTATTCATTAACATCGCAGCCACAGGTCCCTAAAACACATGTTCTGCTTTGGTCTTTTTATCCTCTTAAAACTAATTAAGAATTGATTCATCTTCCTTTAATAGTTTGGTCTCAGGATCCTTTCAGCAAGTCCCTCTTCTTCGTGGGTTTTGGTGCAGTTTTATCTGTATGCTAGTCAGACCAGTCAGGGTTGCTTTGTCTTATAAAAACTTTTTAGTTTGTTTGCTAAAGCACCATGATTACATCACTTTTATGACCCCAGTTTTATTATCTCTGTAGTGGCCAATGTTTTGGAGTTGATTTGAATGATTGTACATGTACATTATTGCTATGGTTAGTTTACCATGAAGTGAATGTATCTGTTGATGATTATGACCAGATGACATCCTCTCCACAAATCTAGATGAAGAAAGATGAAAAATCCACACTGCACACAAATCTTTATACTGCCTTTCTTAAATAATATATTTTCCTTTTCTTTCTTTAAATGAATTGCTATAGTATTGCTATAAATCATACATAGTATGTCATTTAGGCTATAGCATTGGTTATGATATTATTATAAAATTATATTCAATTATTTTAATTTTACATAGGCCTATGCAAGACAAATGCAGAACCTTGAATAGCTATAAAATAAAAAAGGGCAAGGATATCTACCTAGTTTGCATGGCATCTAGCTATGGATGACCCATTCAAGACTGAAATTTTCTAAATTATTGTGAAACTTTTGTGCTGATTTATGTTTTTGCTGAACCTAGCCACCTGCTGCACATTGCCATTTCCACAGCACATTTGATTTGGTACTTGAACAGAAAATCTAAGTATGCTTCCTCCCTACTTTTCTCATTTTATATCCTGATACTTCGTCTCGGGCCATATTCATCCTTTAAAATTCAGTGCAGTATTAAAATGCAGTAAGTTCATTTGTTTCTGGATTTGTCTGTGATTTAAAAAAAAAAGGTTGCTCATAACTCATTTTACCAACTCTCTGCTTCTCTCTGCGCTATTGTCAAGCATGCAATTCACCAACGTGTCATGGGCTCCGTTTTTATCTGTCACATTCGTTTGCGGTTAATGGACGCTGATGCTCTCGGCTTATTAAGAATTCTCCCCCTCCTCCTGCTGCTGCTGCTGCTGCTGCTGCTGCTGTTGCTGCTGTGTCTCCTTGAGAGCCAAGAAACTGCTTCTCACGTTCGTCCTTGACTGGCACCTCATCTCTTCTTTTCATGAGTTTGCCATTTATACTACCTCTGATTCTTTGTCTTTTCTTTAGTCTCGTAAATAATTCTTGTACCTCTCTTCTGTCTTCTTTTCTCTTCTTTTACATTTTACTTACCAATTTCCTTTTTTTCCCCTCTATTATACACTAATTTACACTCATGACAGTCTTTTCGCTGTTTCTGACCATGTCTTTTCTGTTCCTCTGCATCTATTCCTGTAGGAGCTGGTGGGCAGTAACCCGCCGCAGAGGAACTGGAAGGGAATAGCGATCGCCCTTCTTGTCATTCTGGTCATCTGCTCGCTGATCGTCACCTCCGTCATCTTGTTGACACCAGGTACGTGGCGCAAGACAGAGAGGGAAGGGCCACAGTTTACACAGCTCTTATTATGCACAGACATCCCTGTTTGCAATCAGTCTCATCACAAGCAATGCAAAAGATATTTTGTGTGTTAGTATAAACCGACCGATCTCTCGCGCAGTATTTGCAGTGTCACCCACTCCAATGTTAACTACCACATGGACACACTTTCAGTGAAGGTCAGTAAATCTCACTGAAGTCAGCTTGCACAATACTGCTTTCTTCATAAACGCTTTCCCCGTCAGTCTCCTTCGCTTAAGCATTCTGTTCCTCACACACACACACACACACACACACATTTTGGACTTCTACATTTCCCTGTTATTTTAAGGCATCTGGGCTTCCTTTCAGAGTCACCTTCAGGTTTTCTGTTTGCAGATTTACACGGAGGTTTAAATAGTGGGCCATCTGTTTATATTGTGGCTCATAAAGGTCCTTGATGTGGTTTTATGTGCTGCTAGAGCCATATCAGTCAATACCACTGTCAATGCGTGTGCACTGTAATTCAGTTACAATGACAGTAATCACGGTGCACTCGTTTATCATCTTCTGCCACAGACAATTGCAGGTAATGTTTCCTAGGATGTCGCAGGCGTGGTGGCAAACCAGGGTCAATGATTATAAAAGAAATTTCATGTTGTGTTTTTCTACATAATCCTCAGAGATCTAGACATGTGTCAGAGCAAAATTATCACTAGTGTAGACCCTAACACAACAGCAGGTGTCAGAGCAGAAAGGCTTAAAACACCGTCTCACCACCTGGCTGTGACCTGTTCCTGTCCCAGGGTATTTGTTATGCAATCTGATGATCTCGAGCTGTTTAATGTTCCACTTACAAACAAGGGGGGCCGGCATGCATGAGGTGAAAAATGGAGGCCGGACAGGTGGTGTCTCCAGCCTGTACCTTACTCTAATCTGTCCCCTCCCTGCATTGACTCTGTGTGCTCAAGCAGAACTGTTCCGCTCCAAGCCAGGTCCTTGAAACAACTCTGACACCTCCAGCAATCTGCCTGTTACTGTATCAGTTATTGTAGAGGATATTTTCTGTTTCAGAGATATTGGGGATGTTAAAATATGCTCTGCCCTCACTGTATAGTCCAGTTCTTATAGATGGTGTGGATTAATTAGATGTCTTGAGCTTCAGGATGCTGCCGATCCATAATTCATTCTGCAAGGACAGAGGTTTGCTTGTGCAAAGTCAGTTTATTTTACTCTTTCTTGAGGTTAACAAACTCAGAATGGGCTGTTAATTAAATCTCTGGATGTGCCAAAGCGAAATAAGAAAACATGTAACTGTACATTTGAGCCAGGCTGTTTTTCAGAGTTTTCTTACAGTAGTTCTGTTAGAGGGAAAATTAAACATTGAAGAAAATGTTTTATTTATTTATTTATTCATATTCCAGAACATTTAATTTCACATTTATGTCTTTAACTGGATATCAAGCCTCAACTGTTTAGGTCATCTTAGTTTAAAACTGCCTAACCCTTTGCACCATATTACAGTAGAAACATCCATCAAATCAAAAGGGTCATGATTTTATACGTTATGTCTTGTGTGTTTATATTATACAAAAACTAAGGTAGGAGAGGCACATTAGTAGAGTGATTAACACTGCAGTGAAGTTCTTGGTTTGAACCTGGCAGCTGATTTTATCCTTATTTATGGAGTTTGCTAGTCCTTCCCATTCCTACGTAAGTTTACTCTAACAATCCAACATTTATTCCCATTTGTACTAATGTCGGACTGTTTTTTTTCCATTATTTACCCGACTGCTTCATTTTTCATGTGTACAACATAGCCAATCAGTATGAACCACA
>OMLM01003563.1:173169-183243 GCA_900302695.1 Helostoma temminkii
TGATGGATGTTCCTCTGCCAAACAGGCCAGCCACTTTCTAACTGCTCCTGACAACCACTTTGTTCTCTCACACACACACACACACACACACACTCTCACAAATGCATGTGCTGTTCCAGTCTCCTTTTCCACCCCTGACATCCTGCATCTGTTCTAACCCATAGCTTCATATTACTAAGACGCTGCACCATTCTTTGCATCAAAACAACTAGGTCAGATGTTCACCATTGACATCTGTGTATTCCTCACACTTAGGGATGTCGGTCTGACTGACAGTGACAGCTATCTCAAACAGAATTACGTGCTGTGTTGATTCAGTGCAAGTAGTCACCAAGACTATGAAATGAAATGAAATGAACATTCAGGTTACATCATGATCATAGACAAGCAATTATTTGGCTACTGCAACAGCATTCAATAATGTTTAGTGCATGTGCAACTAGAATCTTTTTTAATCTCCTTTTGTTAGACTAGTCATTGATACTCCACTTGAGTTGCATAAGCATCAATTGGCTAGTGTTCAGAAATTGATGCTGTGTTTTCACCAAACTGATACTTTTTTTTTTCTTTTTTAAAATCAGATGCACATTGCAGCTCACATAAAGGAGACATACATACACTTTTTATTTGACCCAGACCTGTGTATATGTATGTAGTACCGAGGCTGCTGCTGTCGCTTTGCTAACACAAAAATGACACATAAATGTAGTTTCTATTCCTATTATACTAGCTCATTCATCGTTCCAATATGTAAATGATTACTGATTACTGATACTGCCTATTAGGCCACAAGGGGGCAGCAGTTATGTGGCAAACATGTTAGCAAATAGTTGCCTAATTACACATCCTGCAGACACTTTTTTTTTTTTCCCTTTCTGAAAACGTCAACGGCTTAAAACATCATGAAGTGAACTTTAAAGTTGAGGGCTGTAAAACCAAACCAAATACACTGAAAGATGCTGACATTTTCTTTTGTAGTCATCACTGCAGACTCGATGTATTTAATTCAGTCACATTGAAACTCTCCAATTATCTTTCACGTTGCTAGGTTCAATGTTCATTCGAAACTCCCTCGGTCATTGTACTGTATTGAAAAGAGGTCGTGCCGCATTAGCATATAAACTGCTCATGTGAGCTGACCCTACTGGGGCTGATTGTTCTCTTTTTTTCAGATTAATTTAAAGTTTCTGCCTGTGTTCTCAGCACTCTGTAAGAGACAGATAAAGACATACTGTTTTGCCTTTTTGGAAGTGTGCTATTTGTAATAATGTAAACTCTTTGTATAACTTCAACTTTCAGTTGTCTGCCACTGTTTTCACCCCATAATATGTCAATCGTGACTAATTATGAATTCATTATTTATCCCCTCTAAACATTACCATCTGATCGGATGCTGCAACTTATGTGCACTATTATGTTTCCCTGCAGCTAAAGTCTGGTGACTCTGATAATCACACTAAAAACTAAAGTGATGCACCGAGCAGATGCCTTCAAAGGTGTTTTTGTCCCCCATGATGAAATCTGGGAGGAACTGAGGATCAGTCGGTGGCCGTCCATCTGTTAGGCACAATATGCCACACACGGCTCACACACAAGTCTGGAGAATGATGCAAGTTGTTGTTGTGTTCTTGCAATTTAAAGCCACATTTGTGAGATTCAATTTTACTCTTGTCTTTGTACTTTGGGTTTTGTCAAAACGCTTTCTTTGCTCATGCATGTGTCAAAGATTTTCTCAGGCACCACTGTTCTGACTTTGACAAATTGTCTGAAGGTGGAGCTAGGTTTAAACCACTAAGGAAGGTGTCACACTCTATCTACATCCACACAGAAGATGGTGCAGGCTGTGAAAAAATGTTTGACCCCCTGATTTCTGTTCAAACTGAACTGTTTTAGATAAAACAAAATCAACATAAATAAACATGAAACAAGTTTTAAGTCATCTTTTTGTTTTTAATGCAAAGTAATCTCCCATTGCACTTCATGTCTAGTTTATGTTCACAAGGTCACTGTAAAACTTTAATAATTTTAGAGCCATGCAGAGCTTGACTTACTCTTGTGCTTCGTAGAGAGCAGGATCCATGTTTCCTTCTATTATGGTAAGTCACCCCAGCCCTGAAGCAGCGAAGCATCCCCACAACATTACACTGCCACCTCCATGGTTGACTGCTTGACTGCTTAAATGTAACGGGACCCAGGTCTTTCAAACAATTTAACTTGAGTCAGCAGTCCATAGAACACTCTCCCAAAGGGTTTGATGTCACCTTGGTGTGTTGTGGCAGAATTCAGATGAACTTGAATTCAGGGTTAGCAGTTAGCTTGCTCTTGAATGGAAGGTCTGCAGTTCTTGAAATAGTGGCTTTTCCACCACATGCCCAGTTGGTATTATTAAAAACTTGTTTTCCCGGTTTGCTTTTGTTAAATATTAGATATTATGACATCATACAAAAACAGAGGACATCACAACACTATTACTCAGCAAACTTACAGCTGTGTTAAAGGACAACACCTCCATAAAAAATTTAATATCTTTAAACTTTAGAGTAATGGTCAGATAACTAAAACAATTTGAATATGCTAATCATTCATTAAGTCGTGCTAATTTGTGCTCTTTTATAAATAAAAATTATGAATTTGATTCATTCAGTGTGTGAGCTATACTGTGGCTTTTTGGAGGAGCTGACATTTCCTTTCAATTTGTCATGGTCAGATTCAGAAACAGTACAATATTAATAATAAACATAAGAAAACAGATAAGAAGCGCATCACAGTGTGATCTCAGACTCTTCTAGTTCTCCCATTGATTCAAAGGCTGTGTGTTTTATGCAGCAGTGTGTAAAATGCGGTGGAGATAACATTGTAAGTGGAAGATGTTTAGTGTCATTTCATGTTGTCAGCCCGTGTCTGAACCTCCCCCTGCCCCATCCACTCACTCTTTAAAGTTAATTTCTCTGACAGCTGTGACACTGGGATCAAACCAAGTGTCAGATTAAAATTATGGGATGTGGTCACACTTGGCTTTGCTGAGGAATCATTCAGCACTCTTCTTTGTGCTGCTTTAGCAGTTAGAGAACATCTTCCTTTCTTTTCCTCCCAGTGGCCAGTGTGTCCATTAGCATGTTATTGATGTTGACCCTCACTTCCATCAGTCGTTGTTACTTAATCTGTCTCAGGCAGACTGGTTTGCAAATGTGAATATGATATGACATGTTGGGTGATGATTAATCCTTGACTGCCGCTACTTAAAATGGTCTGCGAATCTTTTGAAACTGGTGCAGGGACATACTGATACTGTTACACCTTTAGCCCATTTACTACAATTGCATCAAATTGTCACTGTGTTTCAGCCACAGTGCTAGTGTGGCATGTGGTGGCATGTTTGATATTTCCTAGTGACTTTATCCCTGGAGATTTTGGACATTTTGACATTTAGCTCAAAGCAGAAGTGCATCCTCATAGGTATTAAAATGTGACTTCTTATCATACCACAGCATCTTCAGCCTTTTTCTAATCCATGTATCCCCAAGTAATGTTGGAATGGTATTCAAATCAACCTGGCATATTGTGGTTGATACTTTAGACTGAAGTTTCTATGTATAATACCATGGTAATGGCTGCATGAAAATGGATACTGTAAAATAGCAAAAGCTATTTCACTGCAGAAAGGGGTGTGCTCATAGTTACATGAAGTGAAACCAGCAAATTCAGGTAGAAAAAATGCATGAAATTATAGATCACTACCAGCTAAAACTGGTGTAAAACTCCAGTATGGTCTTTTGATTGATCAGTCTCATAGTTTCCTCCACTACCGAACAGGTGCATCGGGGTCATTCTGCATTAGATCACTAAACTTCCCTAAAATCATTTCCCTTTATTCTGGGTTTTAGTAGACAGTTTTTCAATAGACCATGTCACATAATGGTCTGGCCACTGATGCTCAGGCTTTTAAAGCTTATGAAGAAAAAAACAAAACAAAACATCTATTCCAGGTTCTTTTTGGTGGGAAAATGGTCACATTTAACAGCAGTTTCTGTTTTATACTTTTTGTTGTACCATTGAGTTCAATCTCTTTCTTATGCATTTTTTGCATGTAACTTTTTAATGTACCTAATTCACTATGGTGAAAATATAACAAAACATCACTCAAATATTAAGTATATATATTTTTCTGTAATTTATTTTGGTACAATGATCATTTAGATTTGTTTCTCATTTTAAGCATTTTTTAAAGCTTCTTTTCTGTTTTTTGTCGAGTTTGACTGTTGAGTAAAGTAATTTAGGCAGAATAGTTTGTATGAATGATAAATATTTGTATGAAGGTAAATTAATATTGTTACGACTGATTGTAGGAATGCGATAGCAATACTAAACTGTAGTGACAATAGAAATTAGCTTTGGTTTTTTTATCAAAGACGTAAATTATATATGTAACGCTAGACGAGCAAAACTTTCTGTACTTGGAACATAATAATCTTGGGAATCACATAGATTCTTACTATTTTCAATTCAATAGCCCTCAGTATTTTTTTTTCATCATTATGATTTGTTTGTCCATAGCTTTATTCAGAAAAGTTAGAACCTACTTTCAGTTGTACTGCAGGCAAAAATGTTTCATCACATACAAAATGACAGCTGCAGCATGGTCATAGACAGACTTATCTGAGGGATTAGGCATTGCACATTCAAAAGACACCCCTGTAGCCAAAATATCACAGCTCTGATCCCCATAGCAACCAATGCATCCATCAAATGTCATGTCTTGTCATAGGGCGCCTGTTCAAGAGAATGAAACCCTCAAAACATCCAGTAAGTCACTGTTAAAGCGAAATGTAACTTCAGAGTAAGAGGACTCTGACCGGACACACATTTCCTTTTGCTTTTTATCCCTCCAACACATGTGCGGAGGTGAAATGAGTCACATTACCGAGCAAGAGATGATATGATGAGCACTGATGGATGAAATTAAGCTGAAATGAATTGCAGGAGGCATCTGCTGTAAATATGCACGTCAGGTCTGATGATCAGAAGGTGCACTAGTCTTAATCAAAGGCCTGAGGGAGTTGAGATGATGTTCTCCTTCATTTTACTGGTGATGTTTTTTCTCTAGCTCTCTCTGCCTTAGATACGCTTTGTGTTCTTTAAAAAGGTGAACAGTTGCAGCCTGCAGGAAAAAGTTGTTAAGATGCAGTTGAAGTTAAAAAAGTGTCAGGAAAATTATTATATATTCCCTCAGTTTGCGTTGTCAGAAGCTGAAAGGAAATCATTCTTATCTTTGTTGTCTTTTTCCCCTCTTTATTAAACATTTTATTTGTGTCTATCAATTTTTTTTCAAAATGTATATAGAAGTAACATTCATTTCTGCCTCAACTACTCATTAATTCAAAACTTACTACAGCCAAAGGTTCATAATGTGCTGACTTGTTTTGAATCTCATACATATTAAACTTTGGAATAATGGAATAACACACCAATCTTTTTTTCTGTCTGCTAAACATGACATAACACCATGCCTTTTGGTTTAGCTTTAAGCGTACTGCAGACTCCTGCCAGGTGAACCACATACAGTTGGTTTAGTGTGACATTATGTATTCATCCAGCCTGAAGCTGTGCTGCTGCAGAAACAGGATAAAGAGAAACATAAACTCTCACTATTTTAAATCTAACATCTCATAAGTAAAATTGTTGCAACTGCTCCAAAGAATTTGTGTTACCCGTGTGCACCCTGTGTTTTTAGATGCATCGTGAGAGGTCCAGTTCAGAAAGAACAAAAATGGGTCACTGTATGTAGGGAAGTATATACACTGATCAGCCACAGCATGGGAACTATGTATGTGTGTGTGTGTGTGTGTGTTTTCAAAAAAGACCATCATTGTTCTGAAAATAACACCATTCTTCACGCTGTTTCAACATCTTTGATATTTGAAAGTCTGTAGTTACATTACATTAGATGGACGGTGCATTTTGACATTTGATAACGTAAACTCAGACTCAGATGGTGAGGAATTGTACCATCAGTACCAGCATGATCTTAGTGATGTGGACCTCATGACTTTTTGTCTATTCTATGAATTCCCTCTAAGGTCAGCATGAGGTTAAGATTATTATGTTTTTATAATGCAGGAAATCAAATTTTATAAATGCAAGAAATATGTTTCTTAGTTTTTTTAGTAGCTGCTCTGTGAGTTAATGTGTTTTTTGTATGTTCTTTTGCAGGTGAAGATGACCGTCTGGCTCTCAAGGGCAAGGTGACTGTTGGAGACCTCTTCAGAAAAGAATTCAAGGTGCATGACCCGAATGCCAAATGGATAAGCAGTAAGTAATCCTTTAAAATATAAGGGCTGTGAGGTTTAATAAGTTAGATTCAAAAGGATTTCAAGGCATTGAGGAATTTTTGAGTTGTTTAAATTGGCTAGATAAATCTGAAAACTATTTCACAATTTATGGAGAACTTTGTACTGACCAGATCTGTGCTTGACCATTAAGAGTCATCATTAAGAGTTGTTGACCAGGCAAAATCAAAAAGAGAGAGGGGGGAGACACTAAAATGCAGAGAAAGATAAGATACATTAATGACAAACTGGTCCTGAAAAAGACCTGACTTCAGTAATTAAGCTGTGTTTTAGATTTAGATGAATAGATGTTGTGTAGCATAGAAAGAAGATTTCTGATTTGAACAATTGAAATATCTTACACCACAATTCAACCAACAAATATAATATTAACTAAATAAGTAATCACTGTTTGTTCATATTCTTTTATTCCATTAGTTCCTCTTCTGTGAGCGTGTTGGGTTTGTGTGTATTTGCCCTTGCTGTCTGACATTCCTCCAAACAATTTATTCAATATGCTTCAATAGCTGCCCAATTACCTTTAACCACAACCCCCATTTTTCTTTGATCAATGACACAATGTGGATGTCACTATTGTTACAATTCATCACCACCAATTTCAAACGCTTGTTTTTTTTTTAATAGCTGTGACAGTATAAACACTGACAGCACCTCAGGGAGCCAGAGAGACAAAATGATATACTTTATTTTGTATCAAGGTAAAACAGCGACTTGATGCAGTCTCACATAACTCAGCGTGGCAGTAAAGAGAGTGATCGCAGCTCTGAGATGTGAGCAATCTGTACATCGGAAGAATTAATGAGGTAGATTTTGTCTGGTCTCGTGCCCGACAAAGCCGTCTCCACCAATCACAGGATCTAAGATTACTCCTAGAAGTGGTGCAGCTGTTAGAGCTCATCTTGAATCCAGAAAGTGCAATGCCCCTCTGTGATTGGTTATAATTAGAAACTTGAAGAGCCATATTTATTATATTAGTGACAGGAAGCTGCCATGCCTCTGGATCTCTGGCATCTCAGATGATGAGCTAGGTAATTGTTGTCCTGATTTCACTGTTGTTTTAGCTACAAGTCCCCATATGTGGTTAAGGATGAGACAACTCTCATGAGGCTGAAATGTAGCTGTAACTAGCTGTGACCCTGGAAAGCTGTAAACAAATCGATCGCACTCGAATGAGCCTTGGCAAACATCACAAACTAGGGTCGCACTGCCCACATCTGGAAACTAACATCTGTTCTCCAGTGTTCTCAAACAGTATATTACCGACATAAACACAGGTTCAGTTACATAAGATCATTGTGGTTCGGTGAAAATGATTTAATTTTTTTCATGTTACAACATATGCACCACGAAAAGAGAGGCACTGCATTTTAAAGAAATAAGCCTTGAAATGATCTGTACATGCAGCAGTTGCTGCTATGAAACAAGATGTGTCATTAGAAAGCAGTCCGCCCTTTCATCACCTTCTTTTTGTGTTGTTGACAGCACCATCCTTGATCTTGAGGTATTTTTAGTGTATTATTAGATACAGAAGACAAGGAGCAAAGAAAAGAGGGAAAGAGATCCATCAGCTCATTATTTTGTCTTCATTAGTGTGTCATTTTTACTAAACCAGGTGCTCAGCCAACTTGCATGCTTTCAAGGCTGTCTATAGAATTTGCAATAATGGCTTCTTTGGTTGGGACCTGCAATTGGTTTTTTGAAGCTATCGATCAGTTCCCTGAAGACAGACAGACTGCATATAACCTGAATAATCCTTAATGATCAGGTATTTAAAACAATAGTCATAAAAATGACTCCCTCGTGTCTTGTCCAAAACTATCAGCTTAAATATATACTGCATTTAATGCTCCTTATTTATTTTATAAAGTTTGCAGAGATTGTAATCCTGTGCATCCAATTCATCACCATTTTGAAGTAGGATAACCTTGATTTAGAACAACTTGAATCTTACTTTTTTAGTTTTAGTTGTTGTTTTAGTTGTCCTCCTTTCTTTTAATGCAATTGTACTGAGTTTGTTTGATGAAATCTGCAAATGAGGTGACTTTGCTGAGAAGAGAAGGCTGATCGATACGAAACACAAGCTGAGAATCCAGATTTGTCAAGGGGGAGAAAATAAATTAAAAATAAATAAATAAATAAATAAATATATCTACAATTACTCAAATTGCCTGCTGTAAACATGAGGTCTTTTGTTCAAGTTGCTGCAGCTGAGCACACACTCTTTTTCTTCAGTAAGTCATGGTGTGTGCTACTGTCAAAAAAAATGTATTCATTGCTACCTAGAGACAGAGTGGTGCAATTAGTGGTGTTCCTTCGCAGTGGCTAATGTTAGCACTGCTGGCTAATGTTACCCCACATTTCCCTGCACGCAGCTGCGACGAATTATATCCTCTGCACCATGTCATAACCCACCAGGAGCATATGAGTAGCAGGGTGGATTGTTGTGGAGGAAAACCCTGGTGTTTCTCCTACTGAAAGTCTGTAGAGGCACCACTTCAGGGAAACTTCTGTCCTGTGGAAACACAACCATTCACTAAAGGAAAGTTTTTAAATGGGAACTCAAGGAAATGGGACTAAACAGCTGTGTAACCTTAAGAAAACCATCTGTCAGTGAGGCTAATCAGAAAAAAAGGCTTCGATTTGCTAGGTAGCATAAAGATTGGACTCTGGAGCAATGGAAGAAGGTCATGTGGTCTGATGAGTCTAGATTTACCCTGTTCCAGAGTGATGGGCACATCAGGGTAAGAAGGGAGGCAGATGAGATGTCTAGTGTCTACTGTACAAGCCTGTGGGAGCGGTGCTCTGGGGGTTGCTGAGAAGAATGAGGTCAGCTGACTACCTGAATATACTGAATGACCAGGTTATTCCATCAATGGATTTTATCTTCCCTGATGGCACAGTCATATACCAAGATGACAATGCCAGGATTCATCGGGCTCAAATTGTAAAAGAGTGGTTCAGGGAGCATGACACGTGATTTTCACACATTGGAGTCCAGACCTTAACCCCATTTAGAATCTTTGGGATGTGCTGGAGAAGACTTTGCGCAGTGGTCCGACTCTCACATCATCAGTAAAAGTTCTTGGCGAAATATTAATGCAACTCCGGACGGGAATAAATGTTGTGACATTGCAGAAGCTCATCGAAATGATGCAATGGTGAATGCGTGTAGTAATCAAAGCTAAAGGCGGTCTAACGAAATATTAGAGTGTGACTTTTTTGTTTTTGGGTGGGGGGACGGGCAGTGTACATCCATATCTGATCATCTTTGTTTCTTGGTCCACCAATGTTGTCAGGACCCCACATTACTACAGTAACAAGTTATCCTGTCCCAATCATAAGCTATATAAATGATCGCCAAAGTAGCAAATTGTTTCCCTTCTAAATTGACTTGCTCAAGTCAAGTCAGGTCACTCAAAACACCTGGATTACAGCACAGTGACCTGCCATTTCTCAGCTTAAAGGCAGCTGTCAGTTAATAAACGGTTGCAAATTGTTTGCAATTCTAGAACAACTTTCATTCTAGAACATTTTTTTGCATTCCAGAACCATTTGCCATTATTCCAGAATGGTGCCTGTTGGGTGGCAGTGCTGGTTTTAAGTTTTACTTAAGTTAAACTTCAGGCAGACTTGATTTTAAAAATGAGGTACAATCACTGTGTACTAATTTTCCTCTTTCTTCCAGATGATCCTCTCTGCTAAAAATATTAGAGTAGCAAGTGTGTAC
>OMLM01003564.1:11000-33228 GCA_900302695.1 Helostoma temminkii
GTAGGAGGAAGCTGAGATTCAAGCAGAGCTGGAGCGGTTGGAGCGGGTGAGGAATCTCCACATCAGGGAGCTGAAGCGGATAAACAACGAGGACAGCTCAGCGTAAGACCACCCCTTTATACAGTACAATGGTATCATGATCTGTTGAGTAACTTAATGGTTACGTCTGTGACTTCAGAAAAGTAGAAATGAATGTAAATTTAATTAGAATTTGATGATATTATTTGCTTAATGTGGAACACCTGATGTGATTTGAGTTTGTTCTTATTCACTTGTGTAATACAATCATTTGCTTATTGCAAATTAGTTGTTTCAGAGATGACAATAAATTTGCCAGATCAGTTCCTGTGCATGGTACTTCATTTTGCAATTTGCTTGCTTAAAACAATTGTGGTTGTCCTCCCAGGTTTAAAGACCACCCTACTTTGAATGAGAGGTATCTGCTGTTGCACCTGCTAGGCAGGGGCGGTTTCAGTGAAGTCTACAAGGTAATGTCTGTATGATTACTTTTTTCTGCCCCTCTCTAAAAAGTGTGTTCACACATTCATTTTTTATTTTTTTTTGTCATACACAGGCTTTTGACCTGTTTGAGCAGCGCTATGCAGCTGTTAAAATCCACCAACTCAACAAGAACTGGAGAGAAGAGAAAAAGGAAAACTACCACAAGTAGGTCTTATCAACACACACACACACACACAGTATTAGGTGAGAGAAAATGTTCCTGCAGTAACACACACTACCTTGACATTTATTTCCTTCCAGGCATGCATGCAGGGAGTACCGGATACACAAGCAGCTGGACCATCCCAGAATAGTCAAACTGTATGACTACTTCTCCTTGGATACAGACACGTGAGTCACCTCTGACCTCTGCCAGCTGCAGCCCTGCTGGGTTGACACATCCTGAGGTTGTTTATCACTGAGCACTGGGCTAAAAATCACCATTTGAACTAGTTTTAAACAGCTTGGTGTCATTAAGATTAAATCCTTCGTGAAGTCTGTACCCAGTAAATTTCCAAATAATGCATGAGTCGTTCGTAATCTGCTCCCATCTCTACGTCAGAGGGTGCTACAAGAGCAAACATCATAGAGTGTTATGCGATTGGGAAAGAGTAAATCTGTGATTCAGCATCAGCATGCCCTGACAATGGAAGTGATTTGTTTCTTTTCCTTCTAAAGGGTTAACTTCAAGGTTCAAGTGAGGTCAAGTGACAAGAGTTAAAGATAATAGCTGGTAGCTGGTGATGCTGACCCAGTCTGACAATACAGCACAGTGTGTTAACCCAGATAATCGATGAAAACCATTCTATGCTGAGTAAGAGAAGTGAGCTTCATGTTTTACCATTTTAACGAAGCTTCCTTGAGGGAAACTGAAGTCAGGCTCGTTCAGTGGCAGAACGTTGTGACCTTGACCTCTGACATGTGGACAAAGTGAAAGTGAAAGTCTCTTCTTAGTCTCCTTTGTATATCTTACTTAAACTTCATACTGGAAAAAGAGTCTTTGTACTTATGGATTAGTACATTTTTTTCTTTTATAGGCGTAAGTTGCAAATACTGCTAAATACTACTTCATATTCAGTTGTTGAATCCATCTTGTTTCCCCTACTGTATTTAACTCTGTGTCTGTCGTCGTCTTCTGGTCTCACAGGTTCTGTACGGTTCTGGAGTTCTGTGAGGGAAATGACCTGGACTTCTACCTGAAACAAAACAAGCTGATGTCAGAAAAGGAGGCACGCTCCATCGTCATGCAGATTGTGAGCGCCCTGCGCTACCTCAACGAGATCAAACCTCCCATCATCCACTACGACCTCAAACCTGGTGAGTGACATGCTCAGAAAGGATGAATCATGCGTGGAATTAAATGTAGGAATGTAAATCTGATAATTAGTTATACTGCTTTGTTCACAACTTCTTAGAAGTTTTAGTTAGTGTCCTCCTCTGGATGGCATGTAAATGGGTGTGGTTGGGCTTAACACATCTAGCACTCTAGCAGTTGTTGATACTGCTGTGGTTGAAACCTGTTCTGCCCAATACTTTGAGCTAAGCACATCGTACTGACTCTGACCATCTGTATGTTGCACAGGTAACATCTTATTGGTGGATGGTACTGCATGTGGAGAAATTAAAATCACAGACTTTGGTCTGTCCAAGATAATGGACGACGATAACTATGGTGTGGACGGGATGGACCTCACATCACAGGGCGCAGGCACTTACTGGTAAGACACAGTGTGTGGTCAACACACATTATTTGTCTTATGTACTCCTCAAATGTCCTACTGTCTTATGTTGTGAAACTTTCATTATTGCGAACAAAGTACTGTGATAGTAATTTTTCATAATTTCAAGAATCATCAAAAAATCAAGAGATTGATTTGCAAAATATATAAAGTTGAAGACGTATGACGAAGATGTTGTGTCCCAGGTACCTCCCTCCAGAGTGTTTTGTGGTGGGGAAGGAGCCACCAAAAATCTCCAACAAGGTGGACGTCTGGTCTGTGGGAGTGATCTTCTTCCAGTGTCTCTACGGGCGCAAGGTGCATTAAACTTTACACTTCGGAATGAGCGAATGAACTAAACGGCTTGTGTATTAACAGTGAGCACAGATCGATGTATCTGCTTTTGGATTTTATTATTTTTTATTTCAGTTTTTAGAGGCATGTGCTAAAAATATTTGTACATGTTATCAGTGTGTTACAGAGTTTAATCTCTAAATTAAGTGTCCACAGAAACGGCTACAGAGCTTTAACAGCTCAAGCAATGTAAAAGACATTGTATTGTAGTTATTTTTGCTTTTTTTTCCAGCCCTTTGGTCACAACCAGTCTCAACAAGATATTCTCCAGGAAAACACCATCCTCAAAGCCACAGAAGTCCAGTTCCCCGCTAAACCACAGGCCAGCACAGAGGCCAAGGTAGCACACACTCTTAGAGGAAAAGGGTTGTTCTGTTGTGTTGTTTTTTCCTTCATTCAATTCAATATGGTCTATTTATATAGCTGACTTTCCACTTATGCATTCAATCTCTGCTTAAACATGCTCAACACCTTCTGATTTGAATGATTAAATAAATGCATAGAAATGTTTGTTTATGAAGTACCTGGACAAAACAAGATATGTCTTCACATTGACGCCAATGTGCTGCTAATTGAACACTGCAGTAACATAATCCTGACGACTAAGCATAATGTCAGGTAAATGTTAATCATCATGTCAGGTATATCGTCATTTTGCTTAATCTGAGTTGACATAATTTGAGTTGTAATTTCACCTCAATTACCAAGACACATATACTCATCTGTACACTTTAATTGAAATATTAGGTTTGTCAGTCTTCATACAATGTGGAAATACAGCTACACCTTGAAGCATACACAGCCATTTGAATCGGCTCTGTCTGTCTATAAAATCAAACCGTTTGCAAACTGTCCTCTGCAGGCGTTTATCCGGCGCTGTCTGGCCTACCGAAAGGAGGACCGGTTCGACGTTCACCAGTTGTGCTCGGACACCTACCTCCTCCCTCACATGAGACGTTCAAACTCCTCCGGCTCCCTGCAGCCGTCTGCCTCATCTCTTCCCACCTACTGACTGGCTCTCTCACATGACTGACAGGACCCTCTGGCCAGTCTTGAGGCAGGATCGAAAGATTATGGATGTGGATTTTTTCTTTTTTTACCTGAGCTGTTCCTCAAATGGATACATTAGCAGCAGAATAGTAATAAATGGAAAATATGAGGTGAAAAAGGGAAAGGAACAGAAAAGTTCTGTTTCATAAGTTGTACAGAATGGTGTCCATGAACTCAGCTGTGTGAGTTAAGGACAAGAAGAAAACCAAGACTGAAAAATAGAAGGGAAGTGGAAAAAGAGTGGGACAGAGAGTGAAAGAGAAGCAATTGCCCAGAATTGTTTGGAGCAAGGAAAGACAACTATGAGGTTTATGAATTTGTTTTATGGACTGAATTAACCCCTTAGGAGACATTTAACAGCTACATGAGCTCCTAGATGTCCTGACCAAGCCCGCCTCTCTTAGCTCTACATACATGTACACATACACATAAACAGTACGTACATTGTAGTACACCGTGGATGAGAATTGTGTCAACATGAAGCTGCTGTTACAGTCTTGTTGCTTATGAGGCTGGTGCCCAGCGCGGAGGAGAATACAGGGGTGTGGTGCAGAGGAGTGTGTGAACGTACCTTTTGAACTCTGCGTTTAAATGATGCACAGAATGGCGGTTAAACGTCATCAAATTTCCCCCTTTACTGTCCGACTGCACGCAGGTGCAAGAGATTTTGATGTGACTCGACAAAAAGTTCCAGATTGAAATTCTGGGGTTGATTTGCACTTCCTATCCAGATCAAAGTCTCGTGGTCTCTCAGATTTGGCATAAAATACTACGCCAAGTTCCAGACTCGATCTGTTGTCAAATCCTACGTTCACATTTATGTTGTGTTGTGATCTACAGGGTCTACAGGAAGTGGATCTGTGAGTCTGTCTTAGTCGATTTTGCTGTTCAGATGAGAGCCAGTGTTTTCAAAAGGCGTGTTGTCATAGTTGTCCTTGTCAACCTGCTGGAGGACAGCTGGACTGAGCTGAGGGGCCTGGATCAGCTGTTCCTGTGCTGCAAAGACTCGGGGGCACAGACTTTAGTGTACATTTCATGTGCAGGAGTCATTACTCACTAGCAAATATATAATAACGAGGCTTATCCCTGCTCCCCAGTGTCTCACTTTGCTCACTTTATTTGTTTCCTCCTGAAAGCTGTTCTCAGTTTGCTGCTATAAATGTTGCTTTTAGTTTGTAATGTGTGAATGGTTTTTGCTTCCCAAAATGTGCATACTTGAACTGTGTTAAGAGGAACACTCTCCAGAGCCTGTTTTTCTGTAACGGACACTCACTGTGCTGTTCGAGGGGAGGATGCAACATGTTCTTCTGCCACCAACATCAAATGTCCATGTGGGTTTTTGTTTACTTTCACGCAAGAGTCCAGCACGCATTATAAGGAGCAGTGTACCAGTATGCTGCTTAGGGAGGAGTGGTCACACCTGTTCATGCCAGTAGAAATGGGCGCTCCTGGTTGGCCTGTGTTGCAGCATGATTTACTGCAGCTATAAATCAAATGTTGTCGTCCTGTAAATAAAGCACATACCTGTATGATGTTGTGATGTTTTCAGCCCATTTCTAATGCAGGCAAACTGGACTCAGGCCAAAGCAACGCCCGTGGCCACAAAAGGAGAGGTTGCTGGGCGAGAAGTGGGAGCAGTTAACAGCAAGGTGTGGGCCTCTCATCTTCCCTCTACGCTCTCGTCTGCTATTAACATAAATACTAATTGAGATTCTTTGTGTGAGCTGTTATATGAACAAAAAAAACCCAGACCATATAAAATGTCAGTAGCATCTCCATTGAATGTGAATGAAACAGGTAAAGTGTGTGTCCAGTTTGAGCAATTGTAATTTTATCACTTGGGTGCAGTCAGGTCTCTTAGCCCCTCCTGAAAGTAGCATGAGGTGTGTACACCACATGATTAATTATAGCCAGTGTAGATAGATGTAAGCGCAGTCATCAGTAATCAACGTGTCAGATCATGTTAAGGGTGGGGGCTACAACGTATGAACGTGTCATTTGTGTGCAGCAAAGATTGCTTTACATGTCTTCATTCCTGCAGTGTGACCCATATTTCCAGTGGAGGGTTATGCAACCTCACTGTGTGTCACATGGAGGAGCACAGAGGAAGGTGATAGCAACATGAAGATGCAAGCACATTTAACTTCTCAGTACATGGATTAATGGACACCATAAGTCACAGTATTAGAGCTGGATTTCCTGAAAAGTGATGTTTTAAAAGTAATTTAATTATGCAAGTCACATGGCAGTTGAGGTAGAAAGGATTTGCTGTTTTAACAATTTGTTCCTGGCATCTGGGATTGTCACAGCGTGACAGACTAAAGCCTAATTTGAATCTTTCTAGCAACAGAAAGTCCTGTTTTTGCTACAGTCTGTGGCTGATTTAATCACTTGTTTTATTTATGGTTTGTCCACCATTTTCCCTTCTTGGTCATGAAACCTTTAAGTTTAACACAAATTTTCAGGCGATAAGTGGAACTTGCTCTTTACGTTTTCTCCAATAGTGGACATTTGAGCAATCAAAGGTCAGTTTTTCTTTCCATTGACAAGTTTACTGCACTTCTGTTCCAGCTTTATCTTCTTATTTTATTTGTGGCAGGACTGAGACTGTAAAAGGAAAAAAAAAATCAGGCAACATAATGAAAGAATCACAGAGGCATTGTGTAAAATTAATTTGGCTTTATTGCTTGCACTGTGCATACAGTAGATGTTTTCAGAAAGTTATCTTACAGTGACACCTTGTGGCTTTACTACATCACTGCAACTGTTTAATCTGCTTCAGCCATGCCAGGAGGAGAAATGTATATTTAATAACACCACACCCATGTTTGACCCTACAATTAATCACCTAACAACAAGCACACATTCTGCTTAGTAGCTTGTGCAACTGTAAATCTCCATCCTCTGTAACCCTTCAGTCCGTTACCGTCTACTATGTGGCAGAAATAGTGTGTATTGTAGAGGTGTCGGTATACATGGAAACGTACAAAGGGGGCAAACTAATAATTTCTAAACACAAAGGTGGTGCAAAACAATGCTGATTCATTCGTTGGAGGAGACACTCAAATGTCAGAATTAAAACAGAGGTATCAAATCAATCTATTACCTAATAAAAAGGTTATATATGGTTGGGGTGAACAATGAGTATAATATAAATGAATCAATATTTTTTTGGACTGGACACTGAGCTGACAGGTTGGATCAACATCCAGTTAAACATCAGGTATTTTTACTATTCTCAGTTAAGTAATCAGAGACTCATGATATAATTCAGTAGATTAAATTTATCATTCCAGTAATATGCACTGTTTATGTATAAAAATAAAAGTGTGAAACAGCATCACCAGATCAGAAAAGGGGAAAATCCTAAAATTCTTTGTAACTGCAGGAGTGCAGCGCAAACTACAAACCAAAGAGCAGACTTGGTCGTCCTTCCACATTAGCTTATGCAAGCTCCTTGACAATCTGGTAATAAGACATGTTGGTTTGACCACTCTACATCCGTCCTGCATTCAACACATGCTTTTTCAGAAATGGAGCATGCGGACCTCTGTGTCTGAACTGGTGCAGTTGTCTGCCTGTCCGTCTTGGCCAAATAAATAGAAAAAACTCAGAAAAACAGACGGGAAAGAGAGAGAAAACGGGTGTGTGTTTTGGTTTGATGAAAAGCAGGATCATTTCCAGGTTACGATGATGGTAGTGTTGTTTCCGTGGGGGCCAGTGATTCCACGGTATTTGTGGTGGCCGCTTCTGTGGGTCCTGTGGAGATGGCTGCAGCGTCAGTTGCAGGTGCTGGTGTGACTGAAGCTGGAAGGGTGGTGGAGGAGGGCAGAAGGGGGCTCACTCCCTGAGGGAGAACAGGAGGCAGCTGGGACTGCAGCATGTTTGGTAGAGGGGCCAATGGGGCCAGACCTGGCAGGTTGAGGGGTGGCAGTGAGGCCAGATGTGGAACTGGTGGAGATACGATAAATGCATCAATCATATGCGCTTCCTCCATTTTTTGTTAGGAATAGATTTTAAAATAATCCCAGAACTACACAGCACGCCCTGAGTATATGACGTTTCCTTTATAATTTACCACTGACTGTACTTGTGACCCTTTATAGGGAATCTGTCACTTTCAGAGCCACTAGGATGTAGGAAAAAGTACAAATGTTTACCTGATGTTCCTATCGACGGTGGTAAGGTGCTGGTGCCTGCTAGTGACACAGCACTGAGGTCTGGGAGTGGAAGGTTCAGGTTAGGAAGGTTAGGAAGTGGAGGTAATCCAGCTGGGAGGGGCATCAGTCCTAGAACCACACAAACAACCTGAACAAAAGAACACTTTGTACATCTGAAAAATATTAATATTCTCATGAGGCTTGGATGTTTCTCATCATATGAGCAAGAGACAGCACTGCTGAAGTGAGAATCATGGTATGCAGACAGCTGACTGTTTCTGGCTACAAAAACATTAAAACTGAGGTTTGTTACTGTTGTGTGTTGTGAACACAAACTAATGCAGATAAGTTTGATCTCTTTTTACCACCTGACATCAGTATCTTCGCCACACATGGACTTTTTCAGAAAAGTAAAAGATTTACACAGACTCTGACAGAAAATCACCCACCTGGTAGTGTTGCAGTTGGGTTGAAGCTGGTGGAGGCTGGATTCAGTGGATTGAGGGGGCTGAGGGAGGGGCCGGTTGAGGAAGGAAGCAGAGGGACTGTGGGCAAACCTGAAGGGACAGACATGATACACATTCCACATCAGATAAGCATATGTGGAGTAAATACACAATTATGAGTCCAGGATACAGTTTTTGTAGTCTGAAATATCTCTGTCACATAACAAAGTTAATATTGTAGTAAATCTGTTAAAACAGAAAATGGCTGAAATACCTGTCTGCAGCTCACTGGGCATGATGGGCGGGGCTGTGCTGATTGACAGGCTGGACAATGAATTTTCTAGGCCTGTGGGTACAGCAGGGGCAGTGGGAGGAGGGGTAACAGCTGAAAGTTGGACCTGAAGGAGTTAAGAGAGAACCGTGGAGGGAGGCAGAGAAAAGATGCTGTTGTCAAACAGATAAGGTCACATTCATCCAAACGTGCAATTAACTCTAATGAGCAACATTGCTCTCTGTCCCTCCTGCTCGTTTGCTGCATACGCAATGAGGACACTTGCATTTATGAACATTAAAAAAAAAAAAAAAACACAAAACTTTTCAAAGTCATTTACACAGACACACAGACACACACAGCATATTGATGAGTAAAACTCTTCTACTCAGTGAGTGAATGAGTAAAGCTGTGTAATAAACTTCAACCTCAAACTCATATCTTCAGACTGACCTCAGTGAATCCGTCCTTCAGTGGACTGACAGGCTCACTGGAAGAATTTCCAGGGAAGCTGATCTTCTTCCCCTCTTCAAAAGGCCGGGTAGGAATCCTATGGAGGTATCCGTAGCCTATCCCACATCCCAGGCTGGAAAAGAGGATAATGTTGACAAATCATCCAACAAAAGCCAGATTTTCATCCAATACATTTGGCATCGGTCTGGTTCCAGATTTGATTTGTCGCCCACATCTACAATTGTTTAGCAATTCTCATTGAGTCCTGCTGAAGACAAATTATTAACCAATCAGAGCTTTGTAAGCAGGTTTCAGAATAGGGCATCACCTTCCTGTCCCAGAGCTGTATAAATAGCACATCCATGAAGCACTGAGACAGAAAAATGGGAAACAAATGTGGATGAAATGGACATGGATTTATTTGCTGCTGCAAATCAGCTTATAAACAGTTAGCAAAACAACATCAGCTATAGAAAACCTTGGCTAATGTGAGATGTAATCAGCTGAAAATAATTCCACATTTGTTTACTCCAAGAGTGTAGGGTATTACCTTCCCTCTCCTCCCCAGGCACTGTTAGGAGTGATGACCACCTCTCTGCAGTTGTCAGTGTCTGTGTTGTACACGTAGAGCTTCAGGCCTTTCCCCTCATGGCTCTCTATCAGAGAGAACAGGTCCTCTGACTAGATAAAGGCAGAGGGAACCAACAAAGGGAGGAGACACACAATTACATTGTTATCAGGTGTAGAATGTACAAGAGTGACAGCAGCAAAGGCTTAAGTGCTGATACACAACCTCATTCATAACAGTATCGGCTCCGATGATGTAGTCAGTGTGCGGCCGCAAGCCAGCAAGGGCTGCTGGGGAATTAGGCTCCACTTCCTGTGGAAGACAGGAAATCTACATAAACTACTGCAACATCATAAAAAACAATGGAGTACATAGGAGTCTTCAGGTGCCTACCAGCACATGCCAAACATTCTCATTGGCTCCCTCGAAGCTACAAAAGCGAATAGAGACACCAAGCAAACCCTGTCCTCCCCACAGGTTGCTGGGTGTGACCGTGGCTTCCCTCAGCTCTAGGGTCTTTGAGGAGTAAACCAGCATCTTTACAGGTTTCTCCACACTGGCTTTTAGCAGGTCCTTCAAGGTGTCGTTGTCCTTGTTCTATGAAAAGACAAACAAAAACAAAGAAGGCTCATCCATGAAATGTGGAGTCTTTCATGTGTTGTATTTGGTACAATTAGATGCAGTTGCTGGCTTTCCTTACCAATCTGGTGTTATTGATTGAGACAATAAAGTCAAAAAAAGGCTCCAGTCCTGCACGGTGCCCTGGTGAGTTCTCCTGAACCTGCACAAAATTAAGACGAAGTCATTCTTAGATTTGTTATGACTAAAAAGCATCACAGACTCAGGTTTACCCTGAGATTAGAACACATATCAGAGTTAGTGTTTTCCCATCCCAAGCCTTATCTGAAACCCACTCTCAACCGGTTATCCCCCCCACACGCAGTAACACCGGTTCTTGGCTCGTCTAAGTTGAAAATCGCTTTAACATCACTGACAACTCATGCTTGGATATTTGGAACAGTACGACAGGTGTCCATTGTTACCTTATCTTAAGTAACCTGTCTCATGGTCAAAATATCAATTAAAGCAATGAACGACTCGGACGTGTCCGATAATGGGTGTGTAACAAAACCAGCTTTGCAAATGTCATCCATCAGCTACGTAGTTAGCTTCAGCCAGTCCACACGCTGGAGTTTGCTACAGCCTAGCACGGTTATCTAGCTAACTAGCATGTATAAACAAAACACACATCAATGTGTCAAACTAGCACAGCTCTGAAGCACAGAACATCCTCCTGACAGGGTGTTAGTAATATGCTGTCGCAGGCCGCAGCAGTCATCCCCGGCCTCTCGTCAACACAGATGGGAATCCTCCGGCTCTGCCCGGATGCTAAGCTAACACCTAATAGCAGGAAAACTCACCCGGAGGACGTGGTAACCCTCTGAACCTCCCCCTGGTATCTCCACACTTTGAGACCCCCCCATGGTTTCGCTCCTTTAAGGCTTCTTAGGTGTTTATGGCAGCTTATTATGCACCAGACGTCAGATACCTGACTACTTCTTCACACCGGGTACACGTCGCCAAATGACTAGCTGAGTGGCGCGCATGCGCCGTTACGTGGCAGGAAATAAGGCCTCTTTTACAATTCAATTTATTTTTCAGTCGGTTTCCTGTGACTTACAGAGCTCATCAATATCAAAACAGAAGTTTCACACAACACCAAATTCATATCACAGTACTTAATTTTAATGATTTAATAATTTATAAATCTGTGTCTGTGAAGACATGTCTACTGTTAAAGGCTTGCATAAAATGTAAAACATAAAATGTTGTGGCTTATAGTGTAGGCTAATCGCGTCCCACACCCACCTTCCACCAAATTATTGTTTTGTTGATGCTGTTTCACATATGAATACCATACCATATTACCATTAACAAACAAGACCCTGTCCAAAACAATTGTTTTACTAATTGTGTTTGTTCTGGTATTATACCACCTGCAGAGTGTCTGAAATAATCTTATCACCTACACCCACCAATCTCTATTATGAGAAACCTTTACAACTTTATCTCTCTTTTTTACCAAAATGATGAATGTTTTGACTGATTGAATGTTCTGTGTTAATTCCTTCTAGACAATGATGCCTTCTTCTTCTTCTGCCTTTAATGACATTCAGAATTATTAGTACATATTGCAGAATTGTAAAGCTCAGCAGGAGCTTCCTATTTTTTTTTAGTTAATTACATTATTCATGTTCATATGTATTAATATTATCATGACATAATGATGTTCAAATCCCTCATGTAGGAGATTGAAATGTTTTTCTTCTCCACCAGATGGTGTCAGTAGATCACATCCTCAGTGCTGAGGTCATCATACTGTAAAACTTAAAGCTCATAGACTCCACAACCTCTCATCAATCTGATATTTACTCCCATCTTTCATGTAAATGTTGTGAAAACTATGAGTAATGCCTATGTTTCTGTGTGAAATGGTGGCTTGGTAAGGAAGACGGGACTAAAGAGATGTGGAGAGGAGGAGAAAATGAGAGGAAAGAAAATAAAGGAGAGAAAGAGCTGATGGCAGACGAGGGTTTCACGCTGGAGAACAGCCAATCCGACACACAGCTGGGGGCCAAACAAAGCCTTCTGAGGATGATTAGGCAGAGAGGCAATAATGTATATTGTGTGTGTGTGTGTGTGCGTGTGTATGTGTGTGTGTGTGCGCTGAAAGCTGAAGGTTCAGACGTTTTCCATTCTACGTGCAGTTTGCGGTGCAGTATAGAATGATAATTGTGAGATCAATAATTCAAACTCAGTTTTCCCTCCAATAGACTTTATTAAAGATATTTTTAAAGATGGTATGATTCTGTTAAAGTGCCTACAGAAAACGTCCAGGGAAACATTCCCTTACCGCCTGGATTGGTCACAAACAGGAGTCAATGGCCACATACAGTACAGTACAGTACACAGATTACCTTAAATATGACTTATGTAATTGTGCTATTCACATATGGTCCCTAGATATCATAAATACTTTGTTAACATAACTCTTATATCATACTGCCATAGTACACGTCCATTTACAATGGAAGAAAAAAAGGTGAACATTGTGCAAAGACACAAACAGGAACTCTTTATACAAGATATTCCATTGAGCTCCCATAACACTGAGAATACAGATAATATATGTATTACAATTCATATACTATATTACAGTAAATGCATTAGGATTCAGACGGACACAACAATCCTTTCTTCCCAGTCTTGAGAGGAGAGTACATTCTCACATCCTTGTGCTTCTCTCTAAAATAAAAGACTGGCACAACTGCCAGAGCACGCATTTATAATCTCATCAGAAGGCCAATCAGTCATCTCAAAACATTCAGTCAAAAAGACTCACAATCACAAAAAGAAACACACAATAGAAACTGCGTCGCAGTTGAGGGTCAATAGGTAACATATTACAAACACTTATAATCTATATGAAGTTATATATGAAGGACGATGGATTGCGCTGTTCCCGATTCTCTTTCTTTGGCTGACAAAATCACTATAAATAAACTTTCTGTTTCCGTGATTACATTTACAAATGTATTACCATGTAATACACATAAAGATACAATACAATTTACAATAAAATACCTGAATCTGCAAACAGTGGAAATGCAATAAACATTTGTTCTCTCATAATCAAATATCACTCTTTCAACAATGTTATAAACACATATGGTTATCACATGATTGCATGAAACAAACAACGAGCCAGCGTCTTATATTAGGTTAAAAGTAGTCACAGACTTGGGATAGCTGTAGACATTTTAAATATTCTTAAATCTCTAAGAGGGGAAATATTGCAGACCATGGGTCAGCTGCTGGACATCGTCTATAACCTCTCAGTTTAATACACTTGGTACACACGGTGTGTACATCAGCTTATTTTTAACATAGTGTCTAATGTGTGTAGTGCCTCAAATACATGACAGGAAACAGTCAGTGTGCCACATACACACCTGCACACACTGCTTCAGGGGCTTAGACAGTGGTTTAGGAGAAATAGGTTGGTGTACTAAGATTAAATATATGTACAGCTGAAAGCACCAATGATTCAATAGTGTGTAGTAAGTGTATGATACAGCAGAATAAGTGATACTGTTTTGATCTGTACTTTTCCAGTGTTTGACCACACACACACACTCAGGCTCATACAGACATTGAAAGATGAACTGTTAGACAAGAAACTAGATTATACACACACACACATATATATATATACAGTATAACAAGAGTTCACAGCACACACACACACACATTAGAGCATGTTTGTCGCTTTCAGATACTGTTTATATATTTTGTTTATAGAAAGACATATTCGGGGAGAAGTGTAAAGTTTCTCTCATTGCTTGTTTCTCTTCAGTTGGAGAAACAATCAAAATGCTTCAGGCAAAGACAAACCGGATAGAAAGAAGCTAAAACGTGTCCTATCATTACTCTGTCTGTAGCACTGTGAATGTTCCACCTCATAGGTTCACACTCATTTGGCCTCTGTTCACTACAGCAGTGATGGCTCAGAGGTTTACAGGTCATGACCCAGCCTCTCAATCTCATCAATGAGGAAGTCGATGTCAGACTGAGTGACTGCAGGGTTGGAGACGACCATACGGAAGAAGTTGACTTTATTGCCCTGAGGCTGGTAGCCCACCATGGTGGTCCCAGACTCCATCATCATTGCTTTTATCTTTGGTGCCACCTGATGGAGTAAGAAACGACAAATCATTTTGAGTGTTGCATTTCAAAAAACAGGCCTTTTCATTAACAATATTTATGATAACGACATCTATCGATTGTATGAAAAAAAGGAGGCAAAGGTCTGAAATGGATAGAAAGGTGCCATACCCTGTGGAGTTTTTCTCTCCGCTCTTCACTCTCTGGCATGCCTCTCAGGCTGGGTGGGATGTACCAGAAGCAAACGTTGGTGTGCTGAGGCTACACACAGAGACAAAGTGAATTAATACACACACAACTTTGGTCCTTTTTTAATTTACACCAAACAGACAGAGACAAAGTGAATTAATACAAACACGACTTTAGTCCTTTTTTAAAATTATACGAAACAAAAAGATGAAGTAATAGAGAAGAAAGTCAGGAAAGTACAGTGATAAGAGTTGAAAATATAATACATTAAGATAATTACAGTGAATTGCTTGTAAAACTATTAGTGGATTATTGGTTATTCCCAAAGGACTGTCTCTGTCATCTCAGTAAAGATAATAAATTAAAAGATGTAATATAACATTTTCTTTCGTAATTGAAGATAACATTTAATGAATCAAAAATCAGGAACACTTACCACTCCATCAAACACCATCTGATATCCCTCTCTGTTCTTGATCTTGTTGTACAGATACTGGGACAAGTCCAGACACTTGTCAATATGCTGCTCAAATCCTACAGTGCCCTGCAGTGGGGAAAAACGCTCTTTAGGCAATAGTTAAAGCATAAAACACTGAGTATAAATCTACGGCATATGGTATAATAAAACAGTTTTAGTCGGTATATGTGTGAGTGTCCGTTTCCACCCGTCTCACCTTGGCCTTCCACATGAGCCAGAATTTAAAGATGTCGACGTGCCTGCCACACTGGATGGCTTTGTCCCCTGTGTCATACGTGACGTCATACTGTTTGTCTGGTTGGAACAGGTAGCCAGCGCACATGGAATTACATCCTGCTAGGATTCCCTGCAGAAAACACACACAGTTAATAATACACTGTTAACCTTTTTTCACAGCCACTCTACTGCTCATAGTATGTTAGCACCATGTAAAACGTAATGGACTGCTGTGCTGTGAGAAATGATATGAATGCGAACATATTCATGTGTGTGTGTGTTTTACTGTACCTTCTCTCTGACCAGGATCGCAGAGCACTGCAGAGGCACGCCCATCATCTTGTGAGGGTTCCACGTGACAGAGTTGGCCCTGCAAAGTTAAATGTATTAGCTTACTTTGTTTATTTTTTTGAGAAGTTTTCTGGCTGATCCACATTTTCTGATGTGCTCACCTCTCAACTCCATTAAGCTTATGGCGATGCTTCCTGGACATCAGCAGTCCACCACCCCATGCTCCCTGAGCAAACAGAAAAGCACTGTTACTTTTACTGTTATGAGGCCACATAGGCAAGAACATGAGGTATGCCCTCAAAATGTCACAGCAACTGAGCATGTGTCAACTTCTTACATCAACATGGAGCCACAAGTTGTACTTCTCGCAGATGTCAGCAATGTCATTAATGGGGTCAAATGCTCCGTATACAGTTGAGCCAGCTGTGGCATTCACAAACAATGGCACATAACCCTGCAGAATCAACACACATAGATAAAATCTTAGAGATCTTGGTAAGAGAAAGAACAAGAAAGAAGACACCAGAGACATATAAGAAAAACATAATGAAACAGAAACACTGACCTTCTGTTTAGCATCAATGATCTTGGCCTCCAGATCTGCAGGAATTACTCTTCCTCTAAAAGACAGTAAAGCAGCATACGGCTTTCATATGTGGCACAAACACCATAAGAGTCTCCTTTTGTGGCAAATGACTCCACTGTTCAGTAATTATAAATATGTAATTTGAATCTCCTACCTCTCATCTGTGCTCAGCAGGATTACGTTCTCAGTACCGAAGCCCAGAGCAGCTCCAGCCTTCTTAATGGAGTAGTGGCTCTGTAGGGACACGCTTTAGGTTTATATATATTTCCCTCAAATAATAGCTAAAGGCAAGGTGTTGACATTTTGTAATCTAGTTGCTACAATCATTTTTGCCTTCTGTTAGAATGTATTTACTTCTTTTTACAATTCTCAAAAGAAAAAAGCAGAAAGAATCTATTAAAAAAGTCATTGTCTTGGTTCAAAAAAAGACCTACTGATAACTACAGGACTGCTTCAATCTACAGTCAATGAAGTGTAGCATCTACTTCATTACAGTCCCTGAAATGTAGTGTGTGGTCACTTACGTGCTCAGAAGTGAAAAGGACAAGGCGGGGAGCAGCAGACATGCCCTTGGTCTTGACCTCAGGGAAATACTTGTATCGTGCAATCATTACACTGTACATGTTGGAGATAGCGCCCCCTGTTGAGCAGAGACAGACACATCAGCACCTTGGACAGAAGAATGCACACAGCTGGGATCATTACCAAAACTGAAAGTCTTGTTTATAGGAAAAGTAAATATATTAATGTTATCAAAATAACACAGTTTGTACAGGAATACCATTATTTATAAATTAACCTGGTGAAAAGAGGCCGTCTCCTTCTCCACCGGGCCAACCAATCATCTCTCTCATTTTCTTCAGAGTCAGCTGCTCCATCAACACAAACACTGGTGCAATCTCATAAGTGAACCTGTCAATCATATCATAAAATATATGAACATGGTGTGTTACTGAACACTGCAGAGCAATTGCTCAGTCATTAACATGAAGATTCTTGTGCTCACACACTCACACACACACATACAAAGATTTATTGGTTTTTCATTAGCTTTTCTATAATTCCATCCACAAAGCACAAACGGAAGCTTATGCTGACTGGGCTAATTAAAAAGTGTGATAGGAGTCAGGCAGCAAACATTCATATTCAAATACCTTCTAAAATCTCTCAGTTTTTTAATTAAAGCAGACAAAGCTCTGATGGCTATCTGTCAGTCCTGCCAATCTATGCAGCGAGCCTGAATGGGTCTGATTTGAAGGCTCAGAGCACATGAATGTGTGCTTGTGCTAATAGAAACCAGAAGACAGAGTGTTTTTAAGAGATAACAGCCTGTGTTAGGGTTAACTATTGATATTAAGGAAAAACTATGACAATGATTTGAATTATTTCATTAAAAGAAAGAAAAACATTCAAATATGGACGTAAAGAGCGTATTTTCATAGAACAAAATATGAGAGAGGGAGAGAGAATCCAGGTTTTAAAAAAGGACAGTTGTGTGTTTGACTTCTGTCAGCTAACAAAAGATTAGCTGGCTGGTAACTCTATGGACAACAAAAGAACACAACTCCTGGAGAAAGTAAAGTAGGTTAAGTGTATCACAGAGAGCTGACTCCTACAGTGAGGAGCTGAGCCTTTGCTCTTTGCAAACTCTCACAGCCTCCCACACACCCTTAGGACTGATCCCTGTTTACCCTGATTCTAATGAGGCCAGTTATACAACACTACTCCACTTCTATTACTGTCGCCCCACCACCGCAATCTAAAAAAAACAATAACATCTCCACTCGTCTTGAATTCTTCTCTTCTTTTCTTCACAAAGTAGTATCTTGACAAGAACTGATGCATTTTGTGTTTGGGTAGAAAGGATGAGAGACAAAAGCAGCAAGCGAGGGTGAGCTGGAGAGACACAATGCATTGAAGTAAACAGTGACAGAGGCCAACAAAAGAATGGGAGGAGATGATGTGAAGCAGAGTGAGGAAAGTGTACAGAAAGGAAACAGGACAACAAAGCAAAAAGAAGTGGCAGAAAATAAGAGGAAAGAAAAGGGAGTGAAAGCTGTAGCCGAAGATAGAGAGAATTGAATTTAAAAAAAGATGGATGAGAACAATTGAGAGAAAGAGACTTTTCTCATGTAATTATTCCTGGAGAACCCGTGGGACAGCTTCTAGTATATACACCAGCCCAGCTTCGAATATATGAGCAGTAAGGATAAAATCCAAAAGCACAAAATATCTCATTCTGCAGCTTCTCACTGGCCTAATTAAAAAAATACTGTATTCTTTGTTATATTAAAATTATGGTTCTTATATCTAATATCCTGGATGTCTCACTTTCATTTTCTCCTAACATCATCCCATCCACAACTGAAAGGATAAAACCACTGCACCTTTTTAAAATTCCCCTTCTCTCTCAGTCATTTCACGCTGTAATGACAATAATGGTGATCATTATCACAATCAGAGCCAATCATTGGTCTTTTCAGGGTGAAAATTACCCCTCAGTCACCTGCCTGTCTCCAGGGACAGCCCCTAAATGCCCTTATTATCGTCATCAAGGGCACTCAATGTGAGCGAGTCTGTGTTTGGATGTGTGTGTGTGTGTGTGAGTGTGTGCCTCTGTGTGACTAACCCTCTGACCCCCATACACACTCTCATCTCAGCCCCTGAAAGGACCACTGAGTCTGTCTGTACCCACAGGGACAATAGAGTCGAATGAGCACTCCACAGGGAGTTGCAGCAGACAGTTGCCACAGTGTGGCAGGGTTTTTCTGGAGCCGGAGGACGCTGTGTGTCAATGTGGGGCCCAGCTGGCCTTACTGCTAAGACCAGCTCACAATGAGCCCACAGTCAATGGACTGGAAACCCTAGCTGCTGTATCTGGGACAGCCATAGCTGGTGTATGTGTCATTATGAAAATGTGCATGAGCATGTGTGCAAGTGTGTGAATTCAACTGCTCTGTTTCTGGGGGGAATTTTTCCAACTAGAAGATGAGATGGGAACATTTTTTCGAACAGGGCATAGCTTCTTAGGCCAGTGTTTGAGAAATGTGATACATCAATTGTTTCCTTCAGCTTTTGGTTTATTATGCTTTCATTCCTCTTTTCTTTAGCTGCCATTCTAGGAGAAAAGCCAGAGCCCAGAAAAGTTAAAAATAATAAAGACTCATTTTGTCTTCTGTCCACTGTTAACACTGTACAGGGTTTTCCATAGCACAGGGCCTGATGTCTTTGCTACTACATGTCAAATGTACTATGAAATTCTAGCAAGTTAAGTGGCTGATTCTGGTTTGGAGTCTGATTTGATTTTATTATCATTCATTATGTCAGTTTTCTTGCCTTCTAGTTGCAGCTATGGTGTCTTGATCATCATGCCTACTATCACGCCATGTTATTTTTGCTGTCATGTTATGATTTTTCTTTATCATATATAGGAGAACTGAAACCATCAACCACCAGTCAGTCACATAGCCATCCATTATTCACCCTATAAATTAGTAATATTAAAAAAACACCAGTACATCCAGTGAGTAAATCAACAAAAAAGGATGCAAATCTCAGAATAAATACACAGAGCTATAAATATTAGGCCGCTTTACTGACAACATGTTTATGTCTACTGTGTGTACTGTAGCATTAGTAGCATGTTCCTAGTTCTATTCAAGTAATCATATCAGAGAGTTGTAGCTTATTTACAGCTTGTGTGTCTATCTGTGTTGAGAGTGTGTAATGTTGATGTGGTTTATGCCCTCTATCAGGCTGGGCCACCATGTAGCTGTGACCTGAGATCAATATGCAATCTAACCACCCCTGGGGCTCGGCTGCCTCCGATATACTGTACAGCACAGTGGCAGCCTCTGTCAATACAAAGCCTCTACAGGACATGTCAAACACTTATATAACTGCCCTCGGAGGCTGCTTTGACTAATGGTGAAGTGACCTGAGGGGAGCACCATAAGCACTTCCACTATGCCTGTATAGGATGATGACTGGGGTTATTTCCAGTGGCCTACAAACAGAAAATCTGTTGACCTGTCATGACATATAGAGGTGTTTCCCTGTATAGACATGTATGTAATGCACAAACATGCAAGTAAAGAGAGTAGCACACTCTACGACTTACATGTTGGTGTTAGCAGTGGAGGTGAGCCACTCTCCAGCCAGACCAATGATATCCAGACCAGAGGACAACTGGTTGAAAAAGCGCGGGTGACCTAAATATAAAAAACACACACACTTTTGATGAGGAGAAAGCAGTAAGAACAAAGATGTTTGCTTTGTCTTGAGTACAAGCAGCTTTATGGCACATACACATACAGCACTGTCCTACAGAACACAACCGCCGAAACGCCTGGTTGTGAAAATGGAAAAACGCAATAAACATTAAATGGTTACTGTAAAGAAACAGCAACTGATGTGAAAAATGTATATAACATGTACATTAACTGACTGTAACAGCGAGAGACATGAAAAATCATCCTTATAGTTCAGCACCACAGACAGCTCCTCCAGGCACTGAAACGTTCAGAGGACACACACACACACACACACACGCACACACACACACACACACACACACACATGAAAAATTGTGTGGAGTGGTAGACACACTAGACCCTGTGTGATCTCTAAAACCCGAGGGACAGTTTGAGCGTTGTCGTTTTTAACAGCTTGAAACAGCCCGTGTTAGGATCCCCTCAGGCGACTCTTGCTTTAATAAGTCGAAGGGAGAGAAAAGAAAGATGTCGACTGAAGCACCAGGGGGACAATAAATAAGGCAATCATCGTGATGGGCCGTACACTTTACGGAGTACAGCTTCTTATCTAATTGTTTGTGCTGAATTCACATCTACATAGTAAAACTGTCTGTATCAATTTGTTTCAAAGTGATAAACTGGATACTGTTTTAGAGCCTGGTTTTAAAAAGGTCTGCATAGCGTACTGTCTTTCATGTCATGTTATGGGGAAAATATTGTAAAAAAAAATGTAAATGTAATAACATTGCTGTTATTGCTGTTTTACTTTAATTGCTATTTAGTACTTTTATATCTCTTAATATTGTTTGTGCGTCTAACATGTTCTAACATGACAACATATGTCTGAAGATTATACACCACAGCAGAGCTTCTTCCAGGCACAGGACTGTGGCCTACCTGTGCGGACGCCATATTTGAGCGTGTCCCTGCAGTCCACCAGGATCTGTTCCAGGGACTCGGGCTGGTCGGACAGCTCCAGGTTGAAGCCCTCCATGCCCTCCAGGAGCTGGTGAGGGTGGTGGAAGTCCAGCACCTTGGTGGACCGGTCGAAAGTCTTCTTTACGTAATTAGTGAGGATGTCAACCACCTCCAACAGAAACTGCATGGTAGGCTCCTCTCCATTTTTGGCTGGCAGCAGGTCTACAGTGGGAGAGTAAGGTAAACTTTAGACTTTAGCCTGAGCGTTGACTTTAAACACTGGGCCTATAAAGGAGGCCTCCTTCAGTCAAGTTGTTATTTCTTACCGTTTTTTAATTTGTAGCCTGTGCCTAAGAATTATTCTTTTTGACATATAGTAGTATTTATAGGCTATGACCATCTAGCTAATAGACAGCTAGCTTCAGTTACTGCTCCATACATGGAGATACATGGAGAGCAATAATTAGCCTAACAGAGTGAGACCGCTTGAAAAATCAAAATAATTTTCAACACAGAATGTGTTATAAACGGTTTTCATTTTCAATAACAAAACACCAGGAGAACGTGAACAATTACAACAAAAACCTAACCAGAAAAAAGAACAAAATAACTGAAAACAGGCCTCTGACAGCTTTATCTCGACCAGCACTTTACATATGAAAAACTGAGAAAAATGTGATCAAACGGCGCAGCTCCAACAGCGAAAAAATATCAGAGAAATGGGCAATAGAGCCGTTTAGCTTGGGCAGAGCAGCTGTTCCTACCTCTAGCGAACAGGTTGGAGAAGTCGGTCTCGGTGCGGCGGAAGCGCGAGTCCCTGTCACTGTTGTCGCACGAGAGAAAGTTCTTCTGGCCCGCGAGCCTCCCCCGCTCCTCCAGGCTGTTGTTCTTCTGCAGGAACCCTAAGGTGTTACACGGCGAAGGGCAGGAGTTATCCCCAAACATCTCCATTCCACACAAGAAAAAGACGAAATGGTGGAACCAGAAAAGATTATTTAAAAATACTACTTCTAATAATAACAATTAATGAACGTGAAATGATAAAAACATT
>OMLM01003564.1:43112-58699 GCA_900302695.1 Helostoma temminkii
AAAACAGCACAATGTACAGCAGGTAGAAAACTAGAGAGTTTTATCATATTTTTTCCGTTTTTCTTACACCTTACTGTCATTTGTGTAGCATTTGTAACAATTGAATTTCCCCACTGTGGGATCAATAAATTTGTCTTATCTTATCTTATCTTAAAATGTGATTCAGTTAACCAAAGTGGTACAGCCCTTACCTGTTTGTTTGTACCAGCAGACGATTTCCCCAAACACTGTAACCTGGAAGAGAAAGGAGTTCATTTAAAGTATTATAAAACTAATCATATTCATTCAAATATAATATAACATATATAATGCATAATTGTCCATGTCAGAATAATATAACCAACTGTATACTCAATTAATGTGTAGCATCACTAAAGGCTAAGATTAAGTAACTATTTTTGTGCTTCTGTGTAGCTTATTCCAGAGCTATAGGATAGTAAGTAGCTAAGCTATAGAAAATAATGTATTAGCTAAGTATATTTGCTATCAACATAGTTATATAGTAGCTAGAAGCAAAGGCTAACTAGATTTTCTTAGCGTTAAATTTCACCACAGGTCATTTCACAATAATATGTGACTATGTAGGTTAACCTTTAGTTATTTCATATTTCTGGACGCCTTGCCAGCTAACGCTAACCAGATAAATTAGCAGTCAGCTAGCTACTGCTAAATCTGAATTGGCTACTTGTAAGTCTTCATTAACTTTGATAATTAATGAATAATAATAATAGAATCAATAATAAACTAAAGGGCATAGGTAATTGACCTGTTTGACGAAGAAGACATAGTATTTGCAGCTTATATTCCAGTAAATTTCTTGTAATGTCGGCTAAGGTTTAGCTAATATTAGCCACCTCCTGTATGTGGACCAATCGACCAATGGAAAGTAAACAGTCGTTGCCTTAGCAACGGAGAAACGCCGAGTCAATGCTGCCTTCAAGCACTGCTGGACATTTTGCGATTATTTATAGTAACCCGGTCAAAGACTGGGTTACCCATACGTCCTCTGCAAAGAAGGACGTATGGGGACTGTGTGAGCTGAATTAATGTATTTAGTATTGCACCCTTTTAAACATTTTATATACAGGAAATAATTGTTTAGGATAACCTTAAGCTTTCCCGTTTCTATACAGATTTCATTAAACAGATTCTTATAACCGTCAGTACATGTTAATATTTTACTGTTTATTTCTCTATGATTTGCAACAGCATTTCACGTAGTATGTCCCTAAAAATGCATTTCAATACATACATACGATGATACAAGCTCAGAAATAACTGCTCCTGGAGGAGTCTTTTCCTGACCCCTCATACGTATAACCAAGCTGTTTCTGTCCACTCTCCATGTCAGCCATATTTCATCCATTAAGTAGCTGTAACTGCTACATTAACTGCGCATACGTTGAAAGAGCAGCCTTCAGTCTTGAATCTGTGTGTGTGTGTGTGTGTGTGTAGAGGTACAGAATTGTGTGTCGTTAATAGGTTCATGTCTCTTCAGCAGTTGACTGTATTGTTTCATGGTTGTCCTAAAATCTCAGTAAGATATAAACAGGCTGTCAGGCTGAAGGCTCTACCTTCCTTCACAGCCTAAATTAGTACGATTGACAGGTTTGTTCATTTTCTGCCTGACACTGAAGGACTGTTTAAAGAAAGGTGAGTGTTTGGCTGTGCATGCCTTCTCCTCACTTGTCTCTCTCACACATACACACAGAAGAAAATAACATCAATTAGGCAGTGCAGTGAAGTTGCTCGGACTGAAAGCTCCCTCAGGAGCCCTCTCATGCACACTGCCATGCCACTGAACCATGTGCATGTGTGTTTTTTAGGTAATGTGTACACGTGCACACTTGTGTGTAGACTGTGTGCATTTTCTATAGTGTGGGGGGATGGAGGGAAATGGGGGAAGGAGCCGATCAGTCTTATCTAGTAAAAAGTTTGCCTTGTCACTGCACCAGCAGAAGAAACACAGCAAATAGAAGTACAAAAATCTCTTTTAAATAACTTTAAAAATAGTACATACCATTGAGTGTTTAGTCTGAAATATCAACTACTGAGTCAACTTTCTGTTGTCTGATAGTCTGTCTCCTCACTCTGTCCGTGTGTGGATGGCTGTTGCCATGGAGCCAAATTACTAGATAGAAATAACACATTAAACCAGCTCTGCCTCTTGCAGAAATTGGTCTTATGTTCAGCTACACGTGCTGTCTTTTCTATGTCTGTCTTTTCTAGTTCTAGTTCACAGTATATTGAGTTTACTTTATTTTACTCCAGTAAACGTAAGATCCTGCTGTATGACGTGAAGGTTAGTTTGTTTATCATCTGTCAACTGAAGGTGTTTTTTGCTGTTTGTTTAAAACCAACACAAAGTCTGATTCGTATTCTATGTCTCTCTTGTATAATGTAATTTATGGTCATCCTAGGCATCAAAGACCAATAAGATATTTGTTATACATTTCTCATGACCTGCTCCGTGGTGCTTTAAAAGTAAACATAAGATGTAAATAATGACTTCTTAAGTAAAGGATAAGTACAGGCGTTACATACAAATATTGCTACTTTAATAGCACCAAAATTAAAAGAAAAACAATCCATCTATACTTTATCAGTAGTTCAAGATATTCTAGAATAACCAAAAGCTGTGTAGCTTTTGCTTAAAATCTTTCTTGCAAGACCCCTTTGCTTTTACTATCAAACTGACCAATAAAGTTGCAGTTCAGGGCACTCGAGAGTCAGCCTGGAGTTCATTAATATCCAAAAAGATAAATGAGCTCACTTTTGCCTTTATCTGAATTTATTTTCTAACCTGCTCCTTGTAAGATTAGATTTTTGCCCAGTTTAGCAAATGAGTCTCTTCATGTCAAATGCCAAACATCAAGAAAGAATCAGCTCAGACTCTCCCACCTTGTTTTTAATGGAGCCCTCCCTTCATTCTGCCAAACAACAGGCAGATGGAGAGAGCCACAAAGTACCCACACACACACCTACACACACGAGCGCCAGCAGCCCATCAGGCACACCTGCCATAGAAGGTTGATGGGAAAATATATTCCACACAGACGGAATGATAACAGAGTCATTTCACACTTCACTGACCCTCCACACGTTCTGAGTGTGCACGGACACGCGCACATCTTTTAGGGTGCTGGTGGGTGCATGTACTGTATGTGCCTACAGAGACACTGCTTTTCACACATTTCCATATGATGAGCCCTGAGGCCATGTTGACAGTGAATGAGAAACAGAAGGAGAAAAGAAGCAGGAAGACACATCGCAGTCCTCTAGGACATCGCAGTGTGTACGTTGAAGTGTGTTTTTCTGTGATGGAACGCCACTGAACATACTGTCCCTCATTAATAGGGATCAACATTAACAAATTAAAGAAACATCATGCTGTCATAATGACATCATCTATGGTGCATGTATGTGATTTTGTATATGCGGCACACTGATGCTTATGCTACTGTGTCCTCGGGCACACATGCTTATAAAGCATCTGTGCGGGTCTAACAGCTTGATGTGATGTATGACAATCCATCCTCACGCCTCACAGCCTTTGTCAGGCTGAAGGCTAATAATAAATGCAAATTACAATCAGAGGAGCAGATCGGGGCTGGAGAGGATAATTGCTCCATTATGGTTATGTGTGTGTGGACTGATGTGTGCATCTTGTATAACAGAAAGAGACAGGGAGGTAGAACGGGGTTACCAAATGCCAAGTGCTGATGTCACAAACAGACTTCATAACAAGTGAGGTGTTACAAATATTGATTTATTTGTTGGATAAAATTCCACTTTTCCAGTGGGAGGGCCATGTAAGGCTAATTAAAGTGTCTGTGATGTAACTACTAACAACAAATCAAAGAAAACTAAAAATATTTATATATTTATATATATATCTCTCTTGAATGTTTGAAATACAGTATGCATGACTGTAGTGTCATTTACAGACAGTAATATAACAGTTTGCCATGTCATTTATTGAGATCCTCATTAGCTTCATCAGAACAAAGGTTATGAATTGCAGACACTTCGATTCATGCAGATTCTCATACAAAGATTGCTATTACTCTTTAAATGTAAACTGAAGCAGCCAAGTGGAATTAATTTATCATTAACTTAATTATTTATACCTGTGCATTTCTTACTCTAAAGTTCAATACAGTAAGTAGAGCTAAACCAACTGCCTCTCTGTCATTTTTATGCTTTGGCTATAATGGAGTCAAAGTATAAACTAGTGAGCTTTAGAGCGTTTTGGTCTTTTTGGACAGAGCCAGGCCAGCTGTTTCCAATCCTTGTGATGAAATAATCTTACCATCAGTTAGCTTCAGATTTAATGTTTAACAAGCCAGTGGTATCCATCACCTCAGATGTAATCTAAACAAAATGTAGCCCAAATCACACATGTTCGAGAATCCTTACAACCTGGGTTATACACTGTGATATCCTTAGATGACTAAATGAGATAAGGAAAAACTCCTCCCAAAATAAAAAAAACCTTCAACAAACTACAACTACCTGCTTATCCAATTGAAACCTGTTCTCATCCCACAGGGTGACATAATGAGAAGTGGGAATAGCCATTATAGACACTCAGGGATTTCAGTTGCTAGTGTAAGACAAAGCAAACAAAAAACAGAAATTAAGTGTAACACTGTTATGTCTCAGCTGTTCTAGCTGTGTCTGAGTTACATGCAGACCTCCGGTTTTATTCCAGTAAGATGGTGCCATTTGTTGTTGCCACAGCCTGCACATCAGCCCCGTTGGCCACCTAGTGAAACTAGAAAGATTAGCCCCAGGGGTGAGCTCTCATTTGAAACAAATGTAGAAGTCGTGGAAACCCTGCTGCAGCCATGTGCTAGTCAGAAACTTGACCTGAGACTGAAGAGACAGCATCCTTTGGTCACAGAGAGCTAGTTGCAGAAATAGGATGGGAGGGGCAAGGAGCAAAGGTATGTGTATAGTCTTATAGAAGCAATGGTATAGTCTAACAAGAGTCAATGGTCTTGGTTTCGTTTCGGTTCTTAGAAGGTCATTTGGAATCAGTTATAGGGTCTTTAACTTAACCCTGTTTAACCAAAATGTCCTCACAACAACAAAATATGTCCAAACACATAACACACACACATACACACAAGTGACACATAGTCACACATTTTATTGTATTTGCTTTATTAAATTGCTCTCTTGTTTGTGTCGCTGTAACATGAGCCAAGGGGCTTTTACTGCTAATATTTATAATACCGTTCACACTTTGCTTTTAATGTGAAATCTGTTTAAGAGGAAGACTGAAGCCTCAGGGCACTTTATTGTGTGACTGTGTGTGTGTGCATGTATGTCTATGTCATCACCATCATCATTATAATCATAATCATTGTCTTTGGCTTTGTAAGCATTCTTTCACTTACTCTTTCCATTTCTCTGCCACACAACTCAGTGAAGGAGCTGGCCCATCTGTCTTTTTTTGAGCTCATTCATCATTTCCTCACTCATCATGTCTGTATTACTTCATTTTCCTTCCTCACTCCATCACTGTCTCTCTCTAACTCATCGCCCATTTCAGAGGTTTTTGTTCCACCACTTCCTTCCGTTCCATCCATCTGCCTCACACTTCTGCCAATCCAGTCTTTTCCTTGCTTCATTTTCTGCCTGGGTCATTTCTGCAGGCCGTCCACCCATAGAGTAAGATACTTCCATGGATCAGCCTGCAATGTGTGAAATCCAAGAGCCTTCAGTAGTGTCTGGTTTCATCAAAGAATCACGTTACCTTAAAGCAAATGTCTAATCATTGATGAAAATGGAACAGATCATTTAATCAGTAATGGTAACTGTGCAAAAAAACAAAACAAAACAAAAAAACCCAAACCAAACCAGACCAAGATGCTCTGTACTGGGAAGGTAAACAGCATTGCAGCTTTAATATATTAATATAAATATATATCATAATAAAAAGTTGTTAAGCAAAAACACAGATCATCTGAAAGTGCAGCAGAGCTTCTTACGTGGCAATATTTTGTTGAAGGTTAAACCAGTAGTATGTACCATAAAATGATATGACCAAAGTTTTGAGGCCAGAAAGACTTGTTGTTGTGGATGAAATATTCATATTAAATTATGCGCACACAGTCCAGATGAAGCAGATTTTATTTGTATTTATTGTCTTTGTGTTGCCTATTTATAACATGTGTTGATCTCCTTGATCAATGCAACATGTACAATACTGACTTTTGTTTTTGGTCTTCACCACCACCTGATGAAAAATCTGTCTCTAGCTGCTAGATGTATCATAACTCAATCTGCTGGTCATTTTAGTCTGGACAGTATATATAGGTGTATATATATGAATGATTAGTGCGGCTTAAAATACAAAGACTTTCACATGTTTATACTTGTCTCCAGCACACCATCAATTACCAGTAGGTTGAGATAGGTGATTGGGTGGTTTCACCTGAGAGAAAATACCTTCTCTGTGCTCTCTCGCTCCTCATGCACTTCTATGGTGCACTTGAACGATGGGGTAGTGTAAATCACAGCTGAGGCAGCCATTTGAAGCAGCATGAAGGAGATAGAGAGGTCTGAGCAATGGCAACGGCTCAGCTATGTCTCCTGGTGCAGCATGTAGTGTTGCTGGTGGAGATTATGAAGATTTATTCCATGGGCACTCCGGCGACTCTTGCATGATTATGATACCATAACACAAGGTGCCATAAAGAAAATGGTGTCAGCTAAATGAAGAGCGGAGTGCTGAAATGCACCATTATGTGATCAATCACACCTGTCAACCATGTGGTTCTCGATCAAGAAAGCTGTTACTGTCAGTCGTTGGCTGTTTCTCCCTCGTCTTTGACTTAGTTTCATTTTTGCAGCATTTCTGGTCATTTTTATGTGTGTGAGTGTGTTTCTGGGTCAGTTTGACTCCTTTCTCAGTCGGCCATAAGTCTCCCACCTATAATACCTCATGTGAGCACCGATAAGAGGTGAGGAATTACCAAACATGTTGACCACATGCTGGCTGAGATCACACACACAGGGCCCCACTCTGATATTTCACATGGAGGAAGAAAGGGATGCATACATCATTCTGACAGAGCCAGAATGGAGAGAGACATCCCTCTGTTATCTCCACACACACACGCACTGTCAGAGATTTATAGTACAAGGCTTTAATGGCGCCCTCACACACCTCGCTCTCTGTATACCTTTCTCCTCTCTCACACAGACACATAAACACACATTCATCTATCACTTTCCTCTTCCTCGGTTTTCCTCCTCTTTTCCGTCTTTCCTCTATCAGCTGTAGATCTCTCTCCTCCCTTACAACTCATTCATCTGCTCCATTTTCCCTTTCCTCTTTGTCCTCTTCTTCTCTCCTAAAACAGCTCACAATTTCTCTTCCTTTGCTCAGTTATTTGAATGTACATTAAAAATAAAGATGTCAAAGACTGGTTCAGTCCAGAGGAAGAAATTAGATTTCCAAAGTGTCATCCTGAGTTTGCAGAGGAGGGAAATGTACTCCAATGTGTGCACTCCGTACACTTCAGTACCAGTCTGTTCTTATAAATAGCTTAATGTTCCCAATAAACAGCATGCTGACAGCCATACATGCCTCTAATGGGTAGTGGTTAAACCTTAAACACAGATCATTGACCCATGTGATTTATAGAGCAATGCTTGCAGCCACTAGGCAAACCTGATTTCCTGTAGAAAAGGCTTGTTGTGTTGCTCATGGCACTCAAACATGTACTGTGTCAAGTTTGTAGGTATACCACAAACATGTATTGTGTTGTAACTGATGGACTGTAATCTGAGGTGTCATGTATCTACATAAAAAATGATCTTAATTAGAATTTTTAAATATAGTTTAGTCAGGACAAGTTAACAATAAAATATATACATTGCTTTAATAAATACCATTAATTACTGTAAGTCAGTCAATAGAACAGTCTGTGTGGTACAATCACACACACATGAAAGTCACTCGTGCACGCCCGTACCACCACAAATGCTGGCTTTTGCTCCTTTTGCTTTAAAAAGTGTTTTTCGTCTTTGTCATTTTTTTCTGAAAACAAGTTGAAACATTTCTGCACAGAAGCAATGTATGACTTTTAGGTTTTAGGTTACATTTCTGGATGTTACATTTCTCTGTGTATGTATCATGAATGTATCATGAGGTACTTTAAGTGATAGATGCAAGCTTTTTACTTGTTTTGGAGTAATTCTATATTGTGGCACACTTATCCCAAAGGTGCTGTTCAGTGGCAGCTGAACTTGCTTGAAGGTGTTTCATCTCTCAATCAAGGGCTTCTTCAGCTCTAACCAACTGGTTTGGACCCTCATTTAAAACTGAAGAAGTCTTTAGGTGAGAGATGATACATTTTCAAAAAGCAAGTCCACTTTACACTGAGCAGCACATTTGGCATAACCACAACCTGTGCGTCTGAGAATCTCAATAGACATACTTGTTACATGTTACAGAAATGACCATGAGTTATTACCATGAGTAATAATTACCATGAGTGATTTTAAAAATGTGATAGAATTGATACCATAAACTTTGGTACATCTTAATGTACAATATAATTAACTAAAATATCAACCAATTTTGAATACAGATGCTCTTCTTAAGCCTGTATATGTGTATTGGTAGGTGTTCCATGGTGTATAATGATGATGCCATCTCTCAGTGCTGCACAATGCTAAAATGGCTGGAAGGGAATATTTGTTTCCTCTATTACTATTACTCCACTATATTACTTTACTTTACTCTTTTACTACTTTCTAAACTTTATATAGGAACTGCAAGGAGGGTATTAAAACCCAATGTGAATATCTCACATGGGAATTGTATTATCTGATCCCACAGCTCTATGACGTCAGTGATGGAGTTGAGAGGCTATTACAAGTCTCAGAAGATGTCCTCTGTCTCTTTTAGTCTCTGTCATTATGCATGAAAAAATAATAATTGGACAGTGTCTAATTCCTGGGATTGACTAAGATTGTCTTTTTTATCTAGTGTGTGAGACTCTGTCTTATCTTATATTGACTGGCTGCAAAAATAATAATTGATCATCCATTTTTCCTTTTCATTTTCACCTGATCAGTTTTTGTATGCAGTAGAGGTTTGCTCTCTCCTACAATCAAACACACACATTACACTCACATACACACACACGCGCTCACCCTTCAATACAACCCTATAATTTGCCAGATGCGGCGAATCGTTGGTTACTATGGCAACTACAGTGAGGAGAGTTTTTCGTTTTCCTCAATTTTGGCAATAGGGCTGCACGGAGACACACACCACAACACACATACACTCATCATGTGATCATAGCGCTGAATGGGGAAATGAATTAAAAACCAGTTCGGCATCTGGACCCAATGGATGTTGACTTTAGATGCTGGTGATGACAGTGATTGGTGTTTTGAAATCATCCTGTAATGAAGTGAAGGATGTTCATTTTTACATGAATGTGAGCTGAAGGGAAAACACACACCCTTACATACTAAAATAGGGGGTAGCACGAATGTGGATGTGGGAGAGCAGACTGGAAAAGGCACAATAAGCTGAACTGACAAAAACACACACAAACAGACAAGCTCAGTGCATTACTGTGTACTAATCCAACACACACACAGAAACACACACACACACACACACACACACACACACACACACACACACACACACACACATAAATGCTCTAATGCAGCCAGTGGATGCAAATACAAGCTGATTGCTGTTAACAATTTATATTGAATTTGCTGAAATGCCACTCATATAAGGTTCACGTTGTAATTACTGTTGCGTCGTTTAAAAGACACAACCTTTAAAATGTTACATGAAATACTGATTCTTCTAAAATGAACTCCAAGTCATCAGCTAGACCAAAAATGAGTTAGCGCTGGGCCAATGAAAGCAAGGCAGGGGATTATGCTCTCTCTCTCTCTCACACACACACACACACACATGCACACACACAGAGCTGCATCTGGTTGGGGCTGATAAGAATTTTCCTCCCCTCAGGGAATCAAGCAAAAGGAAAACACGATGGAGGGAGATGTGGAGTGAGGGGTCGGGAAACAGTGGGTGGGTTTTCAAAGCTGAACTGTGTATGTGAGTGGTTCCCCCATCATCGCCCATAGTAACACTCACAAAGTAACATTACGTCAAACATGATGTTCCAAGCCCATGTCCGTGTGTGTGTGATGTCACCTGCATCAGGGGTACTCTGTGTTTTACAGGCTTGTTTAGGGAAATGACAACTAATCAGTTAACAGCATGTTGAAACACGTTGCGTTGTACAACCACTTTACTGAGGACCTACATTGCGACAGTGACAGTGACCTGAGTTTTCAAAAGTGAGTCTTATTCTGAAAAGCATGACTGGGGATCACGTCCCTACAAATGTACAGAACTTTATGTCAAGTAGCTTTGGATTTAATTTGTTAAATCTTTACATGCAGAATTTAGCATTTCAACAATTTCCTAATTCCTGTGCAAACAAAAGAAAAATATTCATGAATTTCTTGGGCTGAGCTTGATTTGTCTTTCAGAACCCATGCCTGGGACGCCAGTCTCATGCCACCCAAACATGTTTTTGACTGAATCATCCGTGGCTGTCTTACGTACGTCTGACGGTTGCCATCCTGGTGACGTCAACTGACAAAAAGCTCCTCTCTGCCTTCCCTTTTTCGCATCCTGTCAAGCTATGCAAATTCAGAGTTAAGCTCTGATTCCTCTGCAGGGGCGTAAGCTCCAGCCAATCAGAAGCCAAACTCTAGGGCAAGAATTTACATAAATCTGCATGGCTAATGTACTGTGCAAACTGAAGGAGTGGCACTGTGCCTTCACCTTTTCTCAGCGATTATATAATACAACAACTGACCTTAAAATAAAAAATGTAATGACCTGATAAATCTATTCATTTGGTTTCCAGTTGGACCAAGTGGAAAACAAACTGCATTTGTTTGTGTAATTGCCCATGAGGAGAGAGAGATGGAGAGAAAGTGTGAGAGGGAACTGGTGTATAAACAAAGGAGATGGATGAGTCTATTAAAGCAGTGGCTAATCCAGGCTATTAGGAAGCCCAATGAAGGCGTGTGGGAGATGAGGATACATACGTTGCCTTAATGGTTCTAAGTACAGACCTTAACAGAGTAAAGGACTGTTACAGATTATTATAAGTGTACCCAGGGGCATCGCAGGATTTATGGGCCCTGTGCAGTCAAGATGATTGTTCCTCTTTGTCATAAACTTCCATATATGGAAAACATCCACATCTGTTCCACACTTCAACACAGACCTAGAATAATTTAACAATATTTTTCAGGGGGAGACCATCTTTTGTCTGTGAACGAAAATCCAATATAATTTTTGCTTGTTGTGGTCATTTCCTAACTTTCCAAGGATTTCCAACTATCTTGCTGACACGCACCTCAGATGACTTTTTTCAAGCTGGGTGGTTTACGTCTTATAGCCAGTCCCCAGACTGAAACTGCTGATGTCACTGCCACCAGCTGTTCTTACGAGTTATTTGTTAAGGGGGTGAAGGTCAACTTCAAAGGCCTTGGTGATGTTAGGCTTCAATTCAAGTCTTATTACAAAGTCTTCAATTTGTCCATTTTAAGAGAATTTTCTATCACTGTGCAACCTTCAGCTCTTTGGAAGCCTTGAGAAGATAATCCTGCTGACAGGGCAGTAACTGGCGGTGGGTGCAGAAATCTCAACAAAAGGTAAACACACTCAAAAATCCTGCACCATATATAAGCTGTACTGTACTATAAGGGTTACATATTCGTGTGTGCAAGTACTCCAGGAAACCAGGAAGATTTACAGTTTGAATATCAATTATTCACAGCCATTTGTGATGACGTCTCATGCTAATTATTTATATTGTGCCAAAATATAAACTCAAAGTGTGGATTTATGGGAATAAAAATTCAACTTTAAAAAATATAGGTCTGGAAAAACACTAGAATTTTTGCGTCATTGTGATGTGAGCGTTTGTATAACGGAGGCTCACCTCTCACGTATGGCCTGGAAGCTGATTGGAGGAGCAGCTCACAAACATCCAATCAGAATGTAGCATGTTACATGACTCGTCATAGTGATGAATCCACCTTCTCGGAGCCGAAGGGTGTGAGGAGTGAGAGGGCCAGGGCTTGGTAAATAACTGGGACACACTCACACACACACACACACACACACACACACACACACACTAACCATAGTGGACAAGCCTTCGCTTCCCATTAAGTTCAGTGCTGCCCCGAGGATGGGGTAAAAATACTTCACCACAAAGAGAGGGACCAAAACAACACCACCAGTGTGTAAGAGAGACATGAGAGAGAGGGAGTGTGTTTATACTTTAAGCTTGCGATTATTATCCTCTAAAAAAATAATTACATTAACACAGGATATATGATTGCTATAATTTTTATGGAAGCAATTTAATGCTGCATTAAAAAAAATCACCATTTGTCTTTAAAAACTCATCACAAAACTGGCAAAAACTGTGTTCATACTGATAATTGGGAAGCCTGGATTTGTCATGTAATCTCTTTACAGTAAATCAACAACAGCAATTAGGATTTCCAGCGCTCTCTGAGTCATTCCCGAATGTAGGAGATGTGTGGGTGTTCAAAGCCATTCAGTGTGAAAAGGCAGCTCGTGCCTCAGCTCCCCCTCCTGATTTCCATATGCGTCACACCATTAGCATATTCCTGCCTAATGAGTTTAATAGAACTGGTGTTTTAGGAAATAAGCTCACTTGCTGTCTTGCAGAGGGTTAGATGCAAAGATTGATAATTCTCTCATGTCCATATAATCCATATGAAGATAAACCTAGGCCTTGTTAGCTTAGCTTAGCATAAAGATGGGAAGATGGAAACATCCAGCCTGGCTCTGTCCAAATTTCACTAATTAAAATAGTAATGTTCCTTAATTGGTTACATACGTGTCTTTTGGGGGGGTGGGGTTATATTCTAAACAAACAACTGGGGTTGTTATAACACACAAAAAAAAAAAACAAAGAGCACACGCAGCCACAGTCAACAACACAAAATACTGACTGTTAACTCTCTGTTAACATTCAACAAATACAACATTGTTAGACACAACCAGCCAACAGCATATCTGCACACAACTTAAATGTCTCTGATCTAATATTTTAGTGCTACAGTCCCATTGTGCAGCATATTTACCTTCATATAAAAGTCCAGCTCAGCAGGAAACAACACTTGGCTTTAGTGCCTCAGTCAGAATAAGTAACCTTATTCTCAATCAAAAGTTTTAGAGCGCTCAAGGTGTTTGTCGGTGTCCTCTGCACTCACAAGGGTATCCCCAAGGGTACCATGATACTAGCTTAGCTGGGTCTCCTGTCTTCCTGGTGTTACCATCATTGCAAATTTTTGTTGGAAGAGACTACTGTTTACTGTTTGCTGATTATTGTCCTTTGTGTGTTTATGTAAATATTCCCATAAAAAACAGCTGTTTCCAGCTACAATAGACATTTACAATGTTAACAATGTTTACACTATATTTGTGATCAAATCATAAATCTGCTTTTCTGTCAAAATATTGTCATTTTCATGCATGTCAAAACTTGACATGAAGTGTATTCAGTGTAGACACTGGATACGGTATATTACTTGTTACATAACTGCACACGATGTATGCACATACATCCTGGGTCACCAATGTACTACTACACTATATATAGTATAGTGAGATACTATATATATATGTATATATATAGTTCGTCTATATGTGGCCCTGCGATAGAATGGCTACCTGTCCATGGTGTACCCCGCCTCTCGCCCGTAAGCTGGCTGGGATAGGCTCCAGCACTCCCGTGACCCCTGCGGGGACTAAGCGGTATAGAAGATGAATGAATGAATATACACTATAACCCTGTAACCATCACAACTAAATGCCTAAACCTAACCTTCATCGTAGCCTAAAACCTAGTCTTCATCTGGAAAAGCGCTTTGAACCTGTGAGGACAGGCTAAAATATCCTTACAAGAATAGCATTTTGCCATTAGTATTTATAACAAATGTGTCCACAGGAGGAACTAAAGACATGCACACACACACACATAAACAAACGCACACACTTCTCCACACAGAGATTTACTAGTGTAAAACACCAGCCAAGTGATGCTCAGTGACATTAGTACGATTGTTCCTGCAGTCACTCTTGGTGAGCACAAAACAAGCACTGCCCATTTAGCTGACACAATGAAATCATAATGTACTTTGTGCCAGATGATAAAACAATCATTGCTCCAAACCAAAGTAAGTGGATCTGGGTGAGTGTGTATCTGTGTACAATGACATGAATACAGAAAATATAATATGTGAAGAGGTTAGATGTCTACTTTAGTATATGACATCTATACAACAAGTAAAACAAATATGTGTGAAGATCATCTTTGTGTTTCTACACCTGTGCTTCTCTGAGTTCCTGCACTTGTGTTCCTTTTTTTCTCTTAATGAACACAGCTGTTTTCTGCTTCCTTTTTTTGTTCCCACCAAACACAGATATATCCCCTCCTCTACTATCCCAGGTCTGTTCTGTCTCCATTTGACAAATCACCACATTAAATGCGTCCATTTTAGGAGCCCCACACTTTCCTCTGGTTATTGGTTTCAGATAAAAGGACAATATTTCCATTCATCTACTTCTGTTCATCGATGAAGTGCATAGTATTCGTCTTCACACATGCAACACACACACATGCACAGTGATACACACACCTCCTCTTTCTCCTTGGTCTTTAATAACATACTGATGGAAATACTGAGGTAACTGACCCATAACCGACCCATTAATCAAACCATACAACTAACATATGATCGTAATAAATATGCTCTAGATTAATGTGTTGCAGTCAGGAGAATAGATCCACTGCTTCCCAGAAGCTGAGACCAGAAGGACAAATGTGATAGAAAACAGATAAGATGAATCTGAGGTATTTACACAAACTATATATTCTTCCTGTGGACATATCTGTTTTGACAACCACAGCCACTTAGTTTCAGAGAAATATTTCATCCATGAAAAAATCAAATCCCATATTCTGTCGTTGGTCACCAACGGCTGTGCATGTTGTCATTCACACATCTCTGTGTTCCCTAATTAGCTGTATAGATATATAAAGTCTTCCTGCTATCTGTGTCCACTCATTAAGCAGATATTGACTGACCTATAAATATTTTGTAAGTGGTTGGGTCACCAGCAGTAGAGATGCAGTGCTAGTTAGTGTTGTCAATAATCTGAGCATCAGTTCTGGCATTAGAACAGCATTACAATAGAGTTGTCCTGACCTCTAGTGGCAGTGAGATAAAATTACAGTACAACAGTAAAACTAGATGCCTGCTTTTGTAAACCTACTCAATGCAAAAAATCCCATGACTGATTACATTATACAGTATATTAATTACAGGTTGACACCTCATATTTTGGTATTACCCACTTTGATTTGAGGTACATCTCTGTTATGTTATGTTATGTTATGTTATGTTATGTTATGTTATGTTATGTTATGTTATGTTATGTTATGTTATATTTGTTGGTCTTTGTT
>OMLM01003564.1:71567-82828 GCA_900302695.1 Helostoma temminkii
GAAATCTTCTGCCTAATTTTCCATTCAAGAAACATTATCACCCTCACTTTCTAATTGAATTGAGTAAATAGTCTTAATTTACACTTGCATCCAAATCAAATAATGACAAATAATGACACACACACACACACACACACACACTCTCTCTCTCTCTCTCTAAAACAATCTGGGGCAAGAAACTCCAAAATTTAACATGGCAAATCTTGGCAAACTGTCTTTTGATCACATACTAGATAACCTACTTATTACACACTGACCTATTCCAGTCTGTCACTCTGATTGTGTTATGCAGACATAGTTGAGAAATTCAAAACATGTGACAATAGAAGAAATATTCTATACTTATTAATATAATGACAGAAATATACTACTACTATCCATCTATCCATCCATTTTCTGAACTGTTTAGTCCTCGTAGGGGTCACGGGTGTGCTGGAGCCTATCCCAGCTATCATATGGGCTAGAGGCAGGGCACACCTTGGACATGGTAGGGCTACTACTATATATACATATTTAGTAGTAGTATACTACTATATATAGTCCATTCCCTCGCTGTTTCGAGACAAATGAAGTAGATAAAAGTTTGAAAGGTCTGGAGTTGATATCAGGTATTAAGTTGGCATTTGGAAGTTGTTTGACTGGAGCTACCAATGTGACATCCAAGGAGATCTCAGTGCAAATGAAGGCCATCATTAGGTTGTAAAAACAATATAAATCTAAAAGAGAAAGGCAAAAACCTGATGTCATTTATGTCATTTTTCGCAGGATTTCTCAACCTCCTACACATTTTTTGCCTCCCTGAATCTGTAGAGGACCACACCTAGCCCTAAACTGCTGTCATGGATGGGAGAAATCTGCACAACCAAACAGGGAAGTCTCTCCTTCAGTGGGTTGAATGACTCCTAACATGCTGGTGTCCACAGACTATCAAACAGGATCTTGGATATAATGGGGCTGATCTAGTTAATGCATGCATTGACCACATAATGCAAGGGTCCTGCTGCCTGGGGAAATCTCTGCATAAATCTTATTGACTGTAGTGAAAACTACACTGCTTCTACCTTGTATGGGTCTGTGTCTGAGATCTGGTGACCAAAGAAGCACACGCTGGACTGGAAGAAATGTCATTTCTCCACCTTGACTTTTAACCCTGTTTCACTCAGTCTCTGTAACACTGTCTGAAGCCGCAACCAAAGGCTGGTGAATAAACAAATATATTGTTCAAGTACACAAGGATTATCTGGAAGACCAAGTCATTCAAGGTTGCCTGCCCGAAGGTTGCTTTGCAAATACCAAATGGAAGTCTAGTGTACTCTAATAACCCAAAAGAAGTAATGAAGGCTATCCTGTGCATGTCCTTCTCATGTACTGCCACCTGTTGTTACCCATTTACAAGGTCAACAGTTTGAGGAAAAACCCCATGCAGAGCATCAGAGCACTCATCAGTGTGGGGCAGAGCAAAAACGGCACCACTGGTTTTAAAGTTTAGTCACCTGTAATCTACACCCAACCTCAAGTTGTGTTATGTGCTCTCTAACCTCTTGGTACTGTGTTGGTGGTATTCATTAGTAAAGCTGGGTGAAGGGGACATCATCAACTAGATTTAGTTTGTGCTTTACCTTATCAGTGTAACCTAAGTCCTCATCCCTGAAAGGGAAAAGGACCACCACACTGTCACATAATACGCTCCTACTTTTGGCAACTAATGTGTTACAGGGTCTGTCTTAAAGCAACGGCTTCCTGACGTGCCTCCAAAACTGTGTACTCTGGTTTATCTCTAAATATTTTGCAACGGTCCCTTCTAAAAGCACAACCCCTGATTCCCTCAACAAACAGGTCTCTGCTACCCCAGCATCAGATACTGTATTTGGTGCATGTTCAAGGGCTGAATGAAGAATATGAAACAGTGCATGTGCAACCGGGTCATAAAATACGTTGTTATAATTACACAAAATCTTTTTTTTATGTCAATACAGTCAAAATCAACAAGAAACAACAGATAACGACATAGTTTCCTGTTCTGCATATAGGACTATACTCTCTGTGAAGGCCTTGCCAGGCATCTCTAGAGATGGAAATTAGACTTTGGTGGTATAAATGGGCTCCAGACTGCAAAGGATTTTCATCCAAATACAGTAAAAAAAAAGGAATGACCCTTAAAGCGCTGACTGCCCGACTAATCTGTGGCATTATACTGATCAGTTGTTGCAGATATTGAGGTGTGATTTCCTCCCAGGCATTTAGCAGCGTTTTCCAAAGGTCCATTATGCTGTTAGGGCAGTGCTCCTGAACTCTTCAGTCCAGCTTTTGCCACACCAGCTTATTATTATTCCAGGAGCTACTTTCTTTTTTCAAATAATTCTTACACAAATTGGCAGAATGCTAGGGTTCATTGTCTGCTGCAAAACAAAGTTATCCTAAGCCGTTGTTGCCAAGAGGGGATGGCATGCTTTATTCGTAATAGATGGTATCTATGCTGATTGAGGATGTCTTGCACACGATGCAGATCACCCACTCTTCCATTGCCAAACCATCCCCAGATCATCACGTTTCCACTTTCATGCTCATCTTCCATGCATCATCTTTTCATGGGCTCATCACTCTACAAGACTTGATTCCAGTCATCCACAATCCATTTTGGCTCACAGCAATTTGTTAACCGTAGTAGGGTTTTTCTTGCAACTCTGACACACAGTGACTGTGCTCACTAGTTTAATTGTACAATGCAGCTGATTCTGGAGCAGTGGGGGATCTGTTTTTTAAGGAGGACACTCTGTAAATACTTGTCTTCTTGCACAGATGTGCCTTCCACTGTGTCTTCCTTTGAATCCTGTTGTTGTCTCCAGAGACATGCTGAATGTCTCTGGAGACAACAGCATTCACCTTTTCAAAGAGATTTAATTTGTAAATTTTGTTATAGTTTTGCTATCTTACAACAAGCGTAAACTGATGCATTTCTAAGGAAAGTTCTTTTTATTTTGCCATTTTTTGTTTCAAATATATACTCAAAAATATATAACTCAAATTATTAGTTTACTAGACATGAAATTTAAGATGTCATTTTTAGCTTGGTTGTTTGACCTATGCTCAAAAAAGGGGCAAATGTATTTTTCAAAGAGGTTGAGTGCTTGCTTTTTTATGGTTGAGACACATACACATTCACACAAAGATCAACCTGTCATGCACTCTACGTGTGATATGTTAACATTTAAGTAGGTTGCCAAATCCAACAGATAAACTACTCATATGTGTAGAATACCCATATGTTCATAAAAATACTCCATTCAAACTAATTTTACCATCCCGATCTTAAGATGCTTAATTTGGTCGATGTTTAAGAAACTGGTGTTTTCTGTATAAAATACATGCACGCAGTAGTAGCCCACTACAATAACTACTGTCTTTAATGGCCCTATAACTAATTTCAGATAGACAAAACAAACTCAACACCATATACTGTCACTCTTTAACAAGTATAAATATCGTATATATTCTGCTATCCTGTTTGTGTAACTACATATGCCTCCACTAAGCCTGTCACCTGCGGAAAGTTACCACCAGCTCTGTCTTTGTGCAAGATCTCTGCCTCTTCGGTCTTAGGGCGGTTTCTGACACTGTCTGGCATGTGGCTGCAGCAGGGTTTTCCCTAACTTGCTCCAATGTTTGCATAAAATGAAAACTTACATTTGGGACCGCTATTTTCCAAAGTCTCGCTAGGAGTTGGGTAGAGCTATTTTGCAGATTGTAGCAACAACAACAGCACATACAGTCTCACTGGGATAACAACAGAAGTTCTGTATGTAACCTAGAAACATGAAATGGTCTAGAACAGCTGAAAGACAACTTGTCCCATTTTTCTTAGAAATGTTAAGATGTTAAATGTAAAAATTAAAATATTAGTTATTGCAGTTTTATAGTTGTATTCAAATACTTAAAACTATTTTGGTCAATTGGTGTAGCACAAACAAGATGTACACACACTACTGGCATATTATCATCTTATAAAGTTGATGTGGTGAATGCAATCAAACATCAGACAGTCCAATATCCACTTTTCTTTATTTTTCAATGTTTGGTCTCCACCCTCTCAGTAAGCCAGGAGACTTAATCAGAACAGAAATGTTGCTGACACGCACACAGACTTTGGTATTATTCTCACACGAGCACACTGGGTTTGTAATCTAAAATGTCAGTTTAAGTTGAGCAATACATAACGCTTCCGCCCTAAATCCATTCATTGTCCAAGCAGCTTATGCTTTAAAGGAGGTGCTTTAAAAGCGGAGCTGGATCCAGTCCCAGCTTCAGATGACTTAGAATATCAAACTATTTTTAATATTACACAAAGATAACCCAGTCAATTTTAAAAAGCAGTTTTTTTATGATGACGTCATTTATTAAGGTAAAAAAGCTGTCCAAACCTGCGTGGTCCTATGTGAAAAAGTAATTGCCATCTAAACCAAATAAGTGGTTACAACTGAAATGAAGCTGTGGAGGAATTTTGGCCCACTCTTATTTGCAGAATTCTTTTAATTCAGCCACACTGTGGCATGACCCTTAAGGTCATGACCCTTAAGGTCATGCCACAGGCCAAAGTCTAGATTTAAATCTTATTGAGATTGACCCTTAAGGTCATGCCACAGGATCTCAATTGGATTTAAGTCTGGACTCTGACTAGGTCACTCCAAAAAATTTATTTAGTTTTTTTTTTTGTTTGCGAGGTCACACACTGGTGACCAGACATCTTCCATTTTCGGGTAATTTTTGTTTTTGTATGGCGTGTGTATTATTTGGCAGTTTATCAATATTTTGTGGTCATTCGTGTCTAATTTTGAATGTGAATCTCTCGTTAGTCATTTTCTCTTTGTGGTTATTGTGTTTCTTTAAAAAGAGACTTTCAAATAAGAAATATAACACTCACAACAGGCCTGCTGGTAACAGGCTCAGGAACACTGACCTGTTTGGCCTGTGGCCTGTGGGCCTGTGCCCACTAGACTAGTGCTATAATCCTTCCATATTTATAATTACTAGCAGTTATGCGAGGCTGTACTTTATGTGAGCAGTGTTTTAAGCTAAATTCTAATTTTGACATACGAACATGTTTAAGTTCACTGTCTATAACTAGACCAAAGGATGGTGCTAACTCAAAAGCTGAAGGCTCCACTGTCATAAGGATTCATTGTCTGGGACCAGGGATCTCATGAATGAACTACAAACTGGTCGGTGCTGACTGCTGCTGTCCCACTGGAATTAAACCAGCCTGTAGTCATGATGGCAGAACAAAGTCAATGTGTATCCATGTGATCAGAAACATATCACATTTGTTTAGTCATTTCCATGGTCAGGCTGGTCAGCAGACTCACCGCATTTCCACATATTTTCAACAGTAACACTTACCCTGCCCACACATCTGTTGAGATAAACAAAGGATTCCCGCAGTCTTCCTACTAATTTCTAAAAATTAAACAGAAAGGAAAAACAAAGGGAAGAAGGGTTTTTAAATTTGAAACAAGTGAGATGCAGCTGCTTTTGCGCAAGCAAATCAACATCAGAAAGATGTTTCTGATGCTTTATGCATTCAGCATATAAAACCCTCCCAAAAGGAATGCAGAAATTGTACGAACAAACATTTGGTTTATATTTCTTGAGTTCCACAAGATTACCATATGTGGGCTTGTCTCCGTCACAGCATCTCTGTTGTTTTCCCAGCATTAAAGTTGAAACCAGAATTATGCCAGGAAAGGACCAACAAATACGTGACACAATACAGAATAACCTGTAGACTACCAAGTATTTAAGCACTTGGCATTTTAAGCCATGCTAGCAAGATGACTCTAGGAATGTTAGGGTCTGTCAGTGAATGGGGCCACTGCTCTCATATTTGTACAGACATTCATGGTGCATGCATGGATTAAGTGTACTGACTTTGGTGGTCTCCTCACTTTTCCTCCAGCACCACATTGGCTGTAAGGCCATGTTGTTTAGCACACATATAAATACCTCCCTCATGATGAATTGCAATAATTTTGGTGATCACCTGTGACATCATTTCTCTGGTGCTCACTTTGATTTCCAATAAAATATTAGAAAATGTCATTACATTCTTAGCCTCAATTTTAATTTGCTTTTTTAATTAACAAGTGTTATCATACTAGCACATTATGGGAAGCATAGGAAACAATTCCCAATAAATATCAGAATGTCTGCATGTGAGTATGTTAGCATTATGATGCTAGCACACTAGTATGGCTTCTACAGCAAGTCTGGATGGCATAATTTAAAACACACTGCATTCTGTACCTAGTTCCAGCACATTTAAACCTGATTACTATTTTATTTTAGTAACCAAAAAAATGTTGTTAAAAGCTTTTTTAAAAAGTAAAAAATGGCTATTTGTGCATCATTTTATCAATTTTACAGCAAAGTTAAAAGCCAAGAAGATAATATGTGACAAAGAAAGAGGAAGCTGTGCCGTTTGTGTGAGAAACTAGCAAATTCTTTTTTTTATTTCTACCAATGAAGATGATAGCCTGTCACTGACTGCACAGAATGTAAAATTGTTATTTTGAACTGTGTGGGTTTTATTCAAGAAGAGAGAGAGAGAGAGAGAGAAAGTCTGCAAACGCCTTTCTTGACAGTCTCAAGTCCAGGAGAGATATTTACATTGAAGCAGAATCAATGTTCCACTCTTGTCTTGCACTGGATGAGACTACATTATTGTGTTTTCCAAAGATAAGCACAGTGGAGATCCAGACCCACAGTCCAAGGTGAAAGTGCATCTTAAATTCAAATGCTGATAGTTCGGGGGTGTGTGTATGTTTGTGTGTGTGTGTGTGTGTGCGTGTAGCCACTTGTCAAATAAACGCAGGAACTTTCCGGGGGAAGCAAAAGCAGAGCAGCAAAGACAGTAAATATTAATGTTTTCTTTCTGAAGGGAGGGATTAAAGAGCAGCATTGTGGAAAAAAGCCCTGCAGACAGTCTAAATCACTGGAGACAGGTTCTGTTAAGATGGTCACATGCACATTTAACATCTGTTAAATGTTAAAGTACATACTGTACACACACGCAAGCACAACACGCATCATGTGAAATCTGATAACATGTTATCATTGCTTTCTGTCGTGACCCACATTTTCACACTTTTCTTTATCTGAACTTAAACATATGTTTTCCTGCTTCTGTGCAACCTCAAGGTGTGTAAACTCACAGCAGGGGTGGGTGCATCCTTTTATGTATAATATGTGGAATTTTCCAGCTAGGGGTCCTAAAACAATATGCATCTAAGCAACAGCACAATATTTCAGATGCACACCAGACTATTAAAAGAATGTTATTTCTTTTCTGTTTGCTGCACTTGTAACGAAACAGAAAGGTTTCTACATTGTAACTGTGTGTTTTCGGTAACTTTAATATTTCCTCTTTTGGGGAAAGACCTATAGATGGTAGACAAAACATAACATGTGCATGCCAAGAAGGACAATCATTACAAGACTGCAATCACACAGAGAAAGACAGACAGTGATATGGCCTAAGGGGGTCTAAATCCATACTCACACAACATGCCAGTATGATAAAATACTCACACACATACAAGCACATGCAGCGCAGTTTCTTGGGTGCTGGGGTAGCCCAAGGACTGCAGTTTACTCATTTCACTGGTGCCTAATGTTGATATGAAGACTAGCACATCTTTTCAGGAGAATACAGAGGAAAATCAAACCCTAGAGATGGTTAGAGGAAATAAAGAACACAGAGAAGGCCAGAACAAAATGAGACAAAAGAGTAATGGGGAAAGAAAAGGTGTGGCACAGAAAAAGGAAAAGAGAAACACAGGAGGACAGGAGAGAGAGAGGACGCATTTTACAGCAAGCTCTTATCTGTGTAACAAGGCTATACTGTAATGACAACTGCAGCAGAATCTCGTAGTATGTCTGGTGGCCTTTCATGTTAAATCAGTATCTTTGGGAAGTGCTCAGACTGCTTATTTATCAGTGAAATGATTAAGATAAAATCTGCCAAAAGTTGGTTGAGCATTCCTATAGCACTCCTGTGCTTGTTTCAGCTTTAGACAGTGGGATTTTTCTTAACTGAAAATCTAGTAACCATGTCAGACAATGGCACAGGAGCAATTAGGAGACTCTGGACTTTTACTGGTGGGTTGCTACAAACTGGCTGGAGGCTCAATGTGCAAAAAACTACACACTAATAGCAGGCAAAGAAATAGAGGTATGAAGAGAGATGTGGCTGTATGATCCGCCCAGCACTCTGGTTTTATCTATCTCTATCATTCCTGTCTCACTCCCCAGTTCCTCCCATCTGCTAACCGTTTATGTGTTCATATCTTTACCATGGTCTAAACACCAGGCAGCAGCAGCAGCAGCAGCAGCAGCAGCAGCATTGGGCTGTTTCTGAAAACAGAAGAAACAAGACACTAGACTAATTGGTCTGAATAATGTTGTACTGTTTAGATCTAAAGCATTAAAAGTCCGAAAGATTGATCGTTTTACTACAGAAATTAAGGACAAAAAGACACTAAAGTTAAATACTATTAAATATTAATATTTATCACTGTACTGTGTTACCTGCTCTGTAGCTGAAAATCTGTATTTGTATTTGCTATAAGGTTGTATAATATCTATCCATCCATTTTCTGAACTACTTGCAGGTGTGCTAGAGCCTATCCCAGCTGTCATACGGGCGAGAGGCGGGGTACACCCTGGACAGGTCGCCAGTCCATTGCAGGGCCACATATAGACAAACAACCATTCACACCCTCTCTCTCTCCTACAGGCAATTTAGAGTCTCCAGTCTCCAGTGAACCTGACTGCATGTCTTTAGACTGTGTGAGGAAGCTGCAGTGCCCAGAGAGAATCCACGCAAACTACACACAGACAGACCCTGGCCGACCAGGAAATCAAACCCAGGACCTTCTTGCCGTTAGTCAACTAACCACTACACCACTGTGTCGCCCGAGGTCGTATAACAATAAAAGTAAAGAACAGACATATTCAAATTCAACATGAGCAAAAACCAGCTACTTTATTTCCTACTGGTCAGTTTTTGTTGATAGATGTTACTATGTTGTTTTTTTTAGAATAACTTGAGTCTCTTCACAAACTGCTGTAGTAAAAATCATCAGCCTTTAGTGGATGCTCTGTTTTGCCGTCATGATACCATCACCTTTTTACTAGTTAACATGATAAATTTAGAAAAAATCCTAAATTGTGTTTTATAAATTTTATTTTGCCTCTGTCCTTTTTTATTAACTTTCAAAGTCTGGATTTGTATATTTTTAAATAAAATTGAATGTAAAATTATGTCCAAATAGGTAAATGAAGACATCCCTGTACATTATGGTTTGTTTGTTTGTTTGTTTGTTTGTTTGTTTGTTTGTTTGCTTTGTTTTTTTAAATTGCCGGACTTATTGAACTGCATTTGAGATAGAAGAGATGTTGTCAATAATTAATCTAATCAAAGAGTAAAACAAGGTAAAGTAAAAAGCTGTAAATTTCTGTTAAAGCATTTCAGAGCGGTGTTTTATCTACAGAATAAAAATCGTATCAAATTTTCCAGCTGAAATGAAACAACAAAGGTACTTGAGGACAAACCTGAGAACGAACGAAGGATCAAGTAGTAGAGTGAAGACTCACACTTACACATGCTTCTTTTATAGATCTAATAAAGTTGCAGTTAATTGCTCTCCATTAACCCATAAGTTAGTTTGCAAGGCTGCAGGGCAAAGGCTCGTCAGCCTATCCTGACACCAGAGGACAAGGACACACATACATGTATAAATGCATAAAACCACACCGGTGGACATAATTCAGCTGTAAAACCAGTATATCCTGCTTCTCACAGAGCAAGCTCTGAGGGTGTGTTGTGTTAGGTAAGGTGTCCTCTCGTTGACACTTAAGCCAGTGAATCCCCGCTTGTTCAAAACAAATCAATGCTTTGTCCTTGTCGGTGATGTTGATTTTCTGCCTTTGAAAAAGCCAAAGATGGAAAGAGGAAAAGAAGAGACAATGTTGAGAGGATGTTGTATAGCTTTCTTAGCTATAAATTTACAATTGTAAAGCTGTAAAAGTTTAAAACGGGAGATAGTAAAACATGACCAGAAGCTACATTTTTTACCAACTGATGTCAGGGATTCTTTCAAGAGCTATGATCTAGCAGGGTCACAAAAAGTATCTTAGCCATATTCATAGATTCGTAAGTCAGGAAAGTAACTTAAAAATGATAATCAATGAAATCACATACGCTTATTACCCCTTTAAAAAATGAATTACCTTACGAATTGCTCAGCAACAAAGGTTATGTGTTACATTTGTTAGTGCATCCATCAAAGGTGCCTTTTAAGCAACTTCAATGCTTCTACAAACTCCTTATGTATTCAAGACATGCAGAAAAATGAGTGAGATAGTTTAACAAGCAGCTAGTCTACAGTTTGGAGATATTTACTGAAATATTTTCAAGCAAAATATTTGTGAATGATTAAGCAAATATATATAAATAAAGCAAATATTTTGTTTTTAACTAATATACTTTTGTAAAACCCAAACCTTGACTTTAATTAACAAAATGAATAAATAAACATGAACATGGGCACTAACAGCAAGAAGATCTTTTTTGATAATGGTACATTGTTTGCAATGAGAGTTTTGCAATGAGAGGTTTTATATTCTCTATTTCCTTCAGATTTTTTTTTATTTTTTTATTTTCTTTTTAATGGTCGTTGATGAGGAAAATGGTTTCTTGCAGCAGGAAGATGTTATTGCAAAAGCAGGACCACTGAAAAGAATTGACAGGAAGTGGTTGTACCCAGTTCAATGGGACCATTGCAGATACTGAAATGTACCATGAATTCCCACACCAGCCCCTGTGGTCTTGTTGTGGAAACCATTACTAAGTATTAACAGGACCCCAACACACTAACCCCTCAGACCCCTCGTCAATGCAGCAGATCACTATCGGACCGAAACCAAACTGAATCAGCCTGTCTTCAGTGAGACACTCATTCTCCAAAATGTCAAGGTAATAAAGCATTACTGAGTTTAGCACCTGTGATGTGAATGAAAAACAATATCATATATCTGTAATGAGTAACAAAATAATATATTACTCGTAACATCTACTTAGTTAACTTAATTAAATTAGTTCACCTTACTTTATAAAAGCCCACCTGGAAAAACTAAGTGGACCAGGAATTGTATGTTAATTTAAATATAAACAACAGAAACTGTATTAATTGATAATTTTCCCCCTT
>OMLM01003564.1:90838-123495 GCA_900302695.1 Helostoma temminkii
ACAATATTTGTAGAAAAATGGATTAACTTGTAGGAAAAGAGAAGTGGAAGATTAACTCTGTAACTCTGTAAGATTGTCTCTGTAACTCTTCCAGTTTCTTCTTGGTGTTGGACTACATTGGCATCAACATGGCGTCTATCAACTCATGCATCAACCCTATCGCCCTCTATATGGTCAGCAGGCGCTTCAAGAACTGTTTCAGGGTAAGGTGCAATCCAGTCACAATATATATATAGACAAGAGAGATAGAGGTTCAGCGAGTGGTATGTCTAGCCCTCAGCATGATAGAACATAAGCTGATTTTTTATTCAAATTATTCCTTTAAATATTTCTTAAAGGCAAATGGAAAAGAGAACCACTTTTGTATGTTATCTGTTATGAATACTACATATACACTTAAACTTGCCTTGCATCTCTCACCACTTTTTCCTTCTGTAGTCCTGCCTGTGTTGCTGGTGCCTACCGGCAGAGATGTTGATGGATGAGAAGCAGTCGTGCATGAAGCTTAAAGTCACTGAGCGAGCCTCTGACCAGAGTAACTCCCGTATGACTAACAGATCTACTACAGCCTGAAGAGAGGTCCGAAGTAAATTTGATATCTAAATCAGATGACAAAAAACTAAATACTGAGATGTGGATGACTGAACGTGGGTAAAGGCCCATTCTTGCCTCATCTGTAACATCGTATGAAGCCTCCTTCAACTGCTAACAGATGTTTCTTGGGAAATCTGCCCTGCCTGAGACTAACCTAATACTCTGAACACTTTCCACGATGGAGCGCTGCACACATGAGTGCAGTTAAATAAGCTGTATTTAACAAGTGTGAAATATGTGAAACAAGCAAACTGGTGTTAATAACACCAAGTATAGCAAACTGACTGGGGCGATTCACAACAAGTGTTATGGAAAATTGAGGGCCAAAGGTCAATCAGCAAAGACAGCTCTTCAGGCTCACAGCCGGGAAAGTGAATGTTACTCTGACGCTATGAATGCGTAAGTTCTGTTGCCTCCACACTCTGCAGCAGCTTGAAATTTAATATTAATCGTCTGCTATTCTTTATGTTTTTATATGTATTTACTTGTATATGTATTGACAATTACAGAAGATTATAAGACGTACTTCATCATTTGCCACATTAATGCATTTAAATATATTGTATAGTGTCATTCCTCTCTATTTACTGAACTACTGATGTGTGTTTTGAGGTGTACCACTAATCAGCTATTGTTTAATACCGTTTCTTTATCTGTTTTATTACCCCAGCTGTTATGACAAGAGGTAAAGTTTCTTTTTTCAGTAAATAAAATGATAAATACAATAAATATGCTTTTATTTTTGTAGTCCTTGCAGAACAGCAATGATTTTATGGCCATCATTTGATGTGACATGTTAATCGTTTATGACTGTAACTGCTCATTATTGTGTCCTGACTGAGTTTGCGTTTTAAGTGTGATTGCAGGCAGCATCATGTGATGGTGAATGCTAACACAAGACTTTCTTTCTCTTTATTTTTCTCCCTGTTCTTCACCACACACAGAGCACTGATCTGGGAATGTTCCTTCAGGCTAAACCAGTGTCACACATATCACATTAGCTGTCAAAGAAGCTTTCTGTCTTGTGATCTCTCACCACCCTTCCACAACTCATCTCTTCATTCACTCTTATCCTTCACTCTTGTCTTTTTCTCCTTTTTTCCAGTCTTTTTATCTCTTCTCTGCCTTCTACTCTTGTTTCCCTTGCCTTTCGCGCTACATTCCTCTCTCTACTCCACCTATGAACCCCTCTGCCTCTGTTCTTCCACTATATTGTCAACAATTCGCTGTGGTTTGACATTAAATCAGCCACTACGCACTATGTACTGCAAGCTGAAAGAAATAACATTCGCTGCATTCTTCCTTAAATTATCTCCATATCTACTCCCAGCAAAGTTCAAGACTGTGAATCCCAGAATTTTCACTCTACTGATATGATGGATTGTCTTCACCGCTACAAAAAAACTTTCACAAAAAGTGGCAAAGTAAATTAATGTTGTTCAGAGCTGCTTACTTAACAGTCTATAAATCAAAGTACAATTAGCTCAGGGAACGATGATTTATGGTAAACTGGGTAGTAGTATGAGCAGCTGTAAACTATAGTTAAAGCCAACTGTTAATAGATTCAGTTCAACAGTATCAAGCCATCCATGTTTAAATGATAAGTACGAAGCTAGCAGACACTTAGCTTGCTGACTCCCATAAATGGGAGTTTGAACTCAGAGTTCTGACTCTCCAGGACGGGAGGATTATTTGCAGTTTCATGGCAGCAGTTTTGTTGCTCACATCAGCAACTTAGTTGAAGTTAAATAGCTCTTAAAATTGGACTTAAACACTTGTACAGTTGTTCTACAATGACAAAACAACCTTAGCTGTTACAGAAACTGAGAGTAATAAAAGATAAAGTTTTGTAATATCCAATAAAACATATTTTGAACTTTTTATTTACACGAACCAATACGTCCTCATCCCACAGCATCACTCAGTGATGCTTCTCACTTGGCATCTCAATATTGATGCTAAAAGTACTTTCTGGGGTAAAGACTTGACACACCATGTGTGTCTCTCCTTAAAGCCATGGAAATGATGGTGGCTGTTACAGAGTGGAAACATTTTGGTTTTATTTAATTTATGTACAAAGACAAACGGGCTCAACATTCAGGGTTAGATAGTTAAAGATAAAATACTTGGAGCTGTCTTGTTACCATATTGCTTATAATGACGTTTCCCAATCTGACACTGTGGGATGAGAATGGCCTTGATAAATTGGCAGCAGTGGTGACACCAGCTTTTATTTTCCTAAATGAAATAAAAAACAGTCTGGGTAACAGAGCAAGTGCTAGATTACCACATGGCTTGCTCACAAAAGGCAGTGACAGTGAACACTGACTGGCCAATGCTCTATCAAGTCTCTCACCTGGTTCTCATGGCCAAATATATCAAATCAGTCACATACAGATGTTATTATGATCTAAATAGGTACTTTATTGCATGAAAGAACATTAATTACAACTGATGATGCTCTCTCTAAGTTATTTATTTATTTATTGTTAGAGCCAGAAAAAAAGAGATGAAAACTTGTGTTAATAGTGTTAATAAGAGGCAGCCCCCCATTTAGCAATAAAAACTACTGTAAACTTTTGAGAGACTCACTGTGCCTCTTTGTTCTCAACAAACCATTGCTGACTTTCCCTTTGTTAACTCCACTGAACTCTGGATGGAACACACACCATTTCTACAAACACAAATACTCACGTATGTGCAATAACACTTGGTGACCACAAACACACATACTTGCAAACCAGCACAGTTTGTTTTTGCCTCCCCACAGCTTTAGAGTCCAGCAGCTTGAGCTTGGAGGGTTGATAGTTTTGTTTCTGGGTTTGAGCTGGTTTGGCCCATCTCTGCTGTCTTTTTCTTCAAACACACTTTCAGGTTTATCCACCATTTCCATCCACTGTTTCTCATATTGGCAGAATGTTTGGCAGGCCTGTGCCAGCAAACTGCATTCAAAAACCATTAACAGCAACTGTATGAACATGATGTTTGACTTAACTTTCAAATATTTGAGAGGCAGTACTTGCTCAGCCTTTTGATGCATCGTGAATTGTCCTGCATAGCAAACAGTAAAGTCTGACATCTAGACTTTAAACATTTAAGCTTGTATATTGTATGCATAGCTGCTTCTGTTATCCAATGCCTTCTTCTACTTTCTTTGGCTCTCAGTGTCTTTTGATCTCACCTGAATGAGCTGTCTGACAGAATTGCACTGTAATAATTTAAAAGCATATTCACACATCTTGACATATAAGACTCGTTGGCATCCTTCTTCGTTTTTGAATATTTATTTTGGATTGATAGCACAAAGAGGAGAGCTTTTAGTCTAGCAGAGCTTCTACTAACAGTTGAGAGGAACAAAGAAAATATGCTTTTATTATGAGTGTGAAAGTGTGTGTATCTGTTATGTGTAGTTCAGCTATGGAAATACTTCAAGGGAAACAAGTTGAACCTCACTCAAACTAAAACTGTTATGGTGCCTATGAGAACATAAAACAGGTTATGTGAGGTAGAGTGCATGTTTGTCTATGTATGTGCTGACACCATAAGGTTCATATGTATGTCAGTGTGCAAGTGTATGAATTACCTTCTGTGTACTGATTTTTGATTCACATACGAGTGATTTCATACATTGAGGAATTGTTGATAAATGACACAGAATCACACCTCATTGCTCACTTTCACAGATGCAGCAGAAGCTGCAGCAGAAGGTAAGAAGCAATTCATTAGACTGACATGCCATAGACTCTGGAGCGTTTCTTTCATCTGTTCCCCCCTCTTCAGGGGACATTCAAACTGTGTGTTACAGTCCTGCACTCTGAACGTACCCTTTATTGCTTGTCTGACATTGTGATGAATCTATTGGGCCAATGCACAAGATAAACAATAATTTAGGTCAACATGTAGCTTACCTCATATGAACACAGCTGAGTTTTGTGAGGAAACTATATGTTCTACCATAGTACACATCGTTACAGCAACAATTATCAATTATTTTCAGTATCTATTAATCTACCAATTATATTCTGATTAATCTTACAAGGTCATGAACATACCCCTTATAGTTTCACAGAGCTCAGACTAATGTTTTGAATAGTTTTATACGAGGAGTGGCACAGTGGAGTAGTGGTTAGCTGTTGCCTCACAGCGAGGTTCAAATCCTTTCAGTGTGGAGTTTATATGTTCTCCTTGTTTCCTGGTAAAATAAAGGTTACATTTTCATTTTATTTTTATTCAACACTTTTGCTAACAAATAATAATAATAATAAATCTAACAATTAATTGATTATCAAGAAATCTGGACAATGACTGAATTTTTTAAATTTTGCCTTTACATACCACCACAATGGATTTGAAATAAAGCAACCAAGATGTGATCTCAGTGTAGACTCACCTTTATCTTTTTTGCAAAAACACTGGCATTTACCCTTTTAGAAATTACAGTCATTTTAAGCAGAGTACCTCCATTTTCAGGTGCTCAAAATGCCTTAGGCATGTGTGTCAAAAGTGGCTATTTAAAGAAGCGTAGTCACGTTTCAAAACATAATTATGTTGTGATGAAAATAAAATGTAGTTTTGTTACGTGAAAAACCAACTGTCCACAAATGTGCACATCATGCAGTGTAGTGCTGACATCTTTTGTATTTGTTCAAAGATGACTTTAATAAGTTTTGAATATAATTAACAGAATAGTCATTATATTTAATACCAGACTTGAACGCACATAGACATATTTATAGTCACTGACATAGATGAAAGTATCCCAGAGGGAGGTAGAGGTAACACAATGGGTGCAAAACCAGTTGGAGAAAAAATACTTTTTTGTCATAGTTCTCTGTTGCATGGCACCTACATATGTGGACAGGTAATTTTACAAGTTTTGAATAAGAACATTTTTTATAATCTGGATTGTTTTTAATCTTGCATGAAAGGGAAAATAAACCATGCATGAAAGTCATTTATTTATTGCACTTTAAGTGTAACCATATTGCAGGACATGTTGCGCCATATTACCATTATTATGTTATTGTAATACTAGGATAGGATACGTAATACTGTAATTTCAGCTAATAACTAAACTAAACTAAGTGTCTCTGTAACTGGTTTCAACCACAAAATAAAAAGAAATATTTGAATCATGGCTTGTGGTTAATACACAAACTTAATTTAAGGATTTTAGTATGCATTTTATTTCCCCCCTTAACAATACCACCATCTGTCTCACTCACACACAAACATATTGTAGCAATCAAACCCTGCTTTTTGTTACGTTATGGGAGTCAACCTTAGTTTAGAGCCAAACCAGCACATTTTTGCTGCCTGCTGCTGCAGAAGTGGGAAAAATGACAAAAAGAAATGAAGAGGAGGTTTTTTTAATAATGTCTTATCAGTCCAATTCCTCCCACTGATAGAGGATGCATATGGATCATATGAAAGGTAGAATAAAATTTAAAAGGCACTGATGTTCCTTGTATATATTTCAAATGTGCAATCCTCATAACCGTATAGAAAAATGACTATAATTTTTATAACAACAACACTTTGCCAAAAATGTGTCTATTTTTCAATAAACTGTATCAGTTTCACCTACGTCAGAAACAGCAGAGCCAACTGAAGAAGGCTCTGTTCTCATCAGAGACCTGGTGACAGCGATCACATAACCCGGACCAAACTCCTCAGTATGGCTGAACAACACTCATGGGATGTAAAAGGTTACAGTTTTATCCTGTTCTATATGTTGTTTATTAAAAAAGAGAATAGAAGGGAAGTCAGTGAGAGGAGGGTTGCGAGTGTATGTTGCTGGTGCAGAGTGTTACCACTAGGGAGCATTAGGGACTGGATAAAGAACAGGTCCTGTGTTTCACTTTGAGTCTATGTGTCTATGTGCGAGCTTTCTTGCTCTTTTAGTCTATATTTATTACCTCCATTTCTATATCTACATTTGCTTTACATCAATAACACCTGTACTATGATCTTGTGAGCACAAATAGAGCAGGTTCAGTACCTCAGGTTGACCTAATCATTTATTGTGACACTTGGTGAGATCAACTCACACATCCACTCTCTGTCCACCCTCATATAAACCACTGAGCTGTTTGCAGATCTGTTGCTTGGCTCACTGCTGCTTTACATTGCAAATAAACCCGTGTTTACATTTGCTCCCCTCCGACAATGGTCACTATTGGTTACCTTTACTCACAACACAGGTAGCCAATCACAACTCATGGGGGCGGCAGGTCTCAGCAAAAAAAAAAAAAAAAAAGAGGAAGCAAGAACTGACAAGGACTAATAGGAACAAGTAAAAAAATGAACGATCTACACTGATCTTAAGCCTGTGTGGCACCTTGCCTGGTTACTAGAAAACCACAAAAGGAACTGATCCCAGGTCTGTGAGTACGAAGTGAGATGAAAGTTCTGTGTTTGACAAAGAGGATAAGAACAATTTCGGTTTCTCTCTTGGATCCTCCAGACAGCTGCTGCTCTGCCACAGCCAGGCACAAGCTGTAAAGCCACGGTAAGCCTAAAGCTTCTTTATTCTACATAACATGCCTATTACTCCTTATAGTAAAACATATTTCAAACAACAGGAGCTGTTAGCTCTTTGTGTGACTGTATGTTACATGTGCTAAGGAGAAAGTGAAAGTATTTTTCTGAGAGTGTGAGTTTCTGACTAGGGCTGTTTAACGATGTTTAAACATCCTGCCAGGAACGGTTTGTTAAAAAATACCAGGATATCATTTACTTTAAACGTCAGTTAAACCAAACACACGTATATACACAAGGAATGTCATAAAAACAGAGGTGTGTTGTGACCGCCTCCACAACTCCCTCCCTCTCTACACACCATATTTCACTGTGTTCACTTAACAAGGCCCAGTTACCCCGAGCAACAAGAAGGTCTTATCAGCCCATCCTTCACTTGCCATAGTGTTATCAGCCTGGCCTAGTTCACATACACATACACAGTCTCTGCCCCTTTCTGTCAAACACACCCGCACTCTTCTATCTCAGTTGCTGACTCTCTCACACACACACACACACAGACACACGCGAACTGGGGAATGAATGTTATGGGGGCTTATCAGTGTCCTCAGGGGCCTGGCAGCCACTTCACAGAGTCAGATCTCAGTGCCAAGGCCACAGAGACAAACCTATGTGACCAGAGAACTAATGAACAAAGCCTCCGTGTTGTTAGAGAGTCTATAGAAGCAGCAGGCTGCAGGGCACACTAACAATGAGCATATGCACATGGCACAATTTACCAGTGGCTGCTCGTCAAAGATAGAAAAATGTCAAAAATACAGATGTGTGTTAGGCTGTGACATCAGACCAGTTCTCTTTTATAATCTGGTTCACTTCTACAAAACACAAAATGTAAACTGCCTTCTTCTGGCCACTAGCAGCTTTTGTACCACACTGATTACCACTAAAGTAAGCATGGCAGACAGCCATACTGTACAGCCAAAGTTGGATTGTCAGGTTAGGAAGTGGAAGGTAGATATTAGGCAGTGGTGCAAAGCAACTATTCAAATACATTTACTCAAGTACTGCACTAAAGTATTAAGAATTTCATAATCTACCCAGTATGTCTACATTGCTATTTTTACTTAAATAAATGATATGAGTAATTCTGCCATGAATGCTATTAGTTATTACTTACTTAGCACTACACCTTTAAGTAACCACAGTTCGATGTATGAAAAAGGTGATTCATGTTAGTTTGTTTAAAATTTTATAATACTACTGATTATTTTCTCTAATAATTGTTGAAAATTGTGAAAAGGTGACATTTTCAGACTGCATGGCTTGTCAAATCAGTAGCACAAAATAAAATATATACCTGCTATTTATTATATACCTACTATATACTATTTAATGACTGAATGCATTAAATAGCATAAAATGACAGAAAATCGGCTAATAATCAGATACCAGAGGAAGAAACCAGCAGACTGCTGACATTTCTCGCCTGAAAATGATTACTGCACTGCACATTGCCTAAAAAACATTACTTTAAAAATATATGGCACAACATCATCTTGCCGCTCTGAAGAGTAAACTTCTCCATTCCACTCATGTCCTTTGTAAATCATTGAGCGCCAAATGAGTGCAAACATCAGAGGAAGTCGAAAATGAGGAGGCCATTGCTGGCAGAGATGTTGGCAGCGGTTTGGCACAGGAACTCAGGAAGTGGTGCCTCCTAAGTGAGCTGTGCTTCCTGTGTGATAACTGACCCAAACATGTTGCCTCTATCAAACACATAAAGACAAAGAAGAACATGCACATTCTCCCTCTGTTTGGCAGCTGGTGTATAAAACACTCAAGAAACTATGAGACTATACAAAAGCATGTTCAACCAAAACTGAGGATTAACAGGATTAAAATGTAGCAGCTCAGTGATTACAATGAATACCTTGGAAGTGATTTGTTCACAGTGCATTATTTATTGTGCACAAAACCTAAATGCTGACATCTTCGACAGAGTAAGGCTGAAGGTAAGTGCAGGTGTGTGCCAACAGTGTTTGCAGTTTTAATGTGACACTTGTGAGGGGGAGGCTGCTGAACAACAGCAGCAGGAGAGACTGAATTTAATGAGTTCACTTTAACCTCCGAATAACTTAAACATGGAAGACAGGGGAGCACGGATGGTCTGGGGACTCCTCCAAGACAGGAAGATATGAGACAGGAGATGGCGTGATTAAGAGGAATAACCAGTAGCGTGATGACTGGAGGACAGGAGAGGAGGCGCAGAAAAACAAGTGAAGGGGAGAGAATGAGGGGGAGTAGAGGAGAGGAGTTGGTTTTCTGGTTTTGTTCTGAATGTCCCCTTCAGAGTCACATTGTAAGGAATGTCCTGAAACCTTGAACATTGTGCGAAGATGATGTTCCACACCAGCTGCCTCCCCCCTACTCATACCACACACTGCAGTGCAAACGCTTCCTTCCTGTTGCTGGTTAAGCCTCTTTTAGAAGCAAGATAAGAGCAAAAGAATTACATATGTGAAAAGGGGAAGCAAAGAATGTCGTCACATCTGTGCCTAAGATCAGAATGGCCACTTTTCTTTATTTAGACACTGTATTAAAAATCTGTAAACTGCGTGCCACCTGGCTTTCAGCCCAGGTGTGGTATTATCTGTGTGTTTTGTCTCTAACGGCTCCCATCCCCTCACCCATGTGCCCTCGTTTCTCTTCTCTGGCAGGTTCAGCCAGACCACAGGACAGTTTAGCAGCCCCCACTTCCTCATCGAGAACCGCAGCAGAACAGCGAGCAAACATGAGTTTCCTGTGACGCCTCTGTGTCTCTGGTCAATTAGTTTACTCACATCACTCTTCCACTGTCGAGTTACCCTGTATGGAAAGACATCAACATTCTTCATATCCTCGTAGAAGCTTTGTGCTAGATCTACACTGACCGTCACTGGGATATTCGCTTCAGAAACTGAATCTGCCTGGACACAACAACACGTCAGACCATTCACTTACTAACAGTCTTCAGGGGAAAGCTGTGATGCAGTTTTCACACAGTTAAGGTTGTGTGTGTTTAGGATATTCAACCATGCTACAGCAGTCAGAGCTTATCTTTGACTTTGCCAGTGACCATGTTAATATGTCACAGGTGAGTAAATGCATCTTTGTGGATTTTGGTGTGATTACGCAAGACACATTTAAATGTGACAATAAAGTGGAATCTAATGTCCCTGAAACACAGTTGCTGTGACAAAATGGATGTGATCTAATCTTATTTCTTTATGTGTGCTGCAGTTGGGGGGTCACCCTGATTACCCTGCGGTGATTGTGGAGCAGATTCCACAGACACACCTTCTCTCATATTCAGGTCTAGCGTGTGAACAATTGCAAACAGAGGAGGATCACCAGCAGCTTCTCAAAGGTCAGTGAATGCAACACCCATGCAGGTACCTGTCACTATCACGACAGGAGCTCACCCACCACCTGCCAGTTTGTAATAGTGATTCAACACTTGCTCTGTTTGTTGTTTGGCCAAACTCACGGTCATAGCAGGTACTTCAGAAAGAATGGAGTTGCACATGCGCAGTAGCCTCCTTCTAACATGGACCACCCTCCGCAAAAATTCAGGAAGTTAAACAAAACATTCCTGGTTTGTGCCTGTGAAGGATCCATAATGAATCAAATTAGGATGTAGACGTGGTCAGTTCGGGCGGCAGCACGCATGCTATAGCTTGTTTCTCACAAGTGCTGGGAATTTAAAGTAAGTTACATCGGCTTGTTTTTCCGATATTATACTAACGTTAGACTGGGGAGCAGCTAAAGTTGAGGATGGCATGGCGTGGCTCGGTGAACTTAGCTAAACACTTACAGTGCTATATGGAGCGTTTACTTCATTATTACTGCACTTTTAGGACAGCACCCTACCTGCTGTGTGTCTTTAGGCTTAGCAGTTTGTGTTGGCAGGCAGGAGGATGGTTTTCTCATCGGCAGAAAGTGTTTGACTCACGTCAAACAGCTGTTAGCTAGCAAATGTTTTCTAGCTCACTGCATCACAGTATGCTCACGTCAGTAGATGCGCACAGAACAGACCCCCAGTAAGAGATGTTTGCATCCAGGACGTGCATGTGTGCCAAGATGTGTGCAGATGTGATAAACTGTGGAAGCCCACGTTGTGTGGAGGTTACAGCCTTGTGAAATCCTAGAAGTTGCATGTAATTTATTTTCGCCTGTCTGTTGTTTTTAGTGAGTGGACTGAATAAAGTAAGGCATTCGCACTTTAGATATAAATAATAAGTTTTCTGTTCAGCTATTCAAGGCTTTTTTTGATTATTAAAAGGTTAGTTCACCCAGATTATTAAAAGCAAATTTATCTCAGTCATTCGCGATCAGTGGCACTTCTGCAGGTACCTGGATAGATTGTGGACTATCTGGGATAATTCAAGCTATGGCAGAAAAAAAAAGATTTGCTAACATAAATGAACTGTGTTCTTAAATTGGTGTTAAGGGAGAATCACAAGGGTCATTTCAAATCGTCATGCTCCTGATGTAGTGTGTGTTTCCGTGTCCAGCTGCGATAAGACTGTAGCAGGGGACTATAGTTTTTACAGTTTTAGTCTGTTTCAACACTTCATCACCATATTTCTGAATTAAGAGTGTGATAGATGAAATGCTTCTCAGCTGCCACTTTAAGTGACTGTAATATGCAAACTTGATTCACTTACAAACACTTAAAGGGGCCTGTAAGCTTAAACAAGTGCTGAGTTCAGAGTAATATTTTGTGTTTATTATTTATTTGTGTGTATTATGTGTTGTTCATGAACATATATTAAACATTCTTGTCTATGTGGTGAATTATTATTACTAAGCTATTCTGGGAAAACTCATCCCATTTATTGAAGGGCCATTTGAACCCATCTGATAGGGCTGTGGGGTTAATCTCGCACAAAGCCAGCTGTGAACCACCTGTCTTCTGTGCAGTGGCACTTTCAACTAGACATGGAAAAAAATCCTCTACCATGATTAATGTAATAATAAATAAATATTATGATATTGTAAATCTTCTGGAAAAAGAATTAATTAAAAATGCTTTTAACCAAAACTGTGATCCACTTGCTATAGATAACTGGCCTTTTGTAGACTAATCTTACCTTACCTCTGACTTAAAGCAGGAAAAGTACTGGTACTTAGTGGTGGCTTGGTTCTGTTCATGTATCCCACTAATGAGAGTGAACCAGTTTACACAACCAACAACCAAGTAGAATTCAGTCCTCTATAATTTTGCTATTTGCACTTGTTGTTTGAAAACAGATTTTAAGTATTGTTCACTGTTACTACCAGTTTAAGCATGGTTGGTGATGTATCCTGTGCATTTTATGCTAACATTCAGTTAACGCTGATCTCCTCCACCTGCTCAAATGTGTTTCCGTATGTTACTTATTGCTCTGTCATCTGTAGTGGAGCCATGTGAAAGCGGAGAGGAAGAGACCATGGAGACGCTTGTAGCTGCTGACTCACTTCTCAACATGGACTGCCCTGACACCCTCTCCCTGGAACACTACTGTAAGCACACACACACCTGAGTTAACACTACTGACAGGCACACTAACAGAGTGAAGACGCCCTGGTTAAACCTCTCTCCTGTTTTTTGATGTAGGACATGTTTGACCGCTGAATGTTATTTTTAGACGTAGTGGTCACAGCGCTGTTCTCTTTTATTAAATCTGTTTATGCCCCCTGCAGCCCAGACCTTCTTACCATCATTGGGTGATGTCATCACTACTCCTGTTACCCAGGTGACTGTGTCAGCAGAGGGGATTGTGGGAGCTGTTGACCAATCACAGTGGCAGTCTTTGCACACCAAGAAGCCTGCAGCACAGCTGCAATCCAAAAAAAGAGGTCAGTCATTTATTAGTTTATCAGCTTATGTGAAACCAAATTATGGATTGTGCTATCTTATTACATATCATATATTGTTACACTTCGTCTACACAGGTAGAAAATCTCGACATCGAAGGGCTGAGTCTCCCACACCAGACATTATAGTGAAAAAGGACAAATACAACAAAGGTATTGTAACTCATAACTATCATAGTTAATCTGCTGTCAGATAGTATCACACATTGGTCTTGTGTGACAACAATGTTAGTGAGTTGCAAAATCTAAAAAAAACATTTCATAACCACTTTCAGTACAGAAAAAGTCAATATCATTATAAAGGTTGCAGCAGTAGGAAATGCAGAGTGAAAAAAGAAATGCGATGCAATTTCTATTCTGAAGAGCAGCTGTAGTAAATAACAGGTGGATAATAGCTGAAAAACAGAATGCATAAATTCACACTCAAACACTGGGAATGGGTCCACAGTTTTCACAAAAGATCATTTTCCTTTCGTACATGTTTCACGTGATCGTGCTTTCATGTGCTCCAGGAGGAAACACACTGTACCTGTGGCAGTTCCTGATGGAGTTGCTGCAGGATCGGCAGGTCTGCCCCCGGTACATCAAATGGACTAATCCCCATGCGGGGATCTTCAAGTTGGTCAACTCAAAAGCCGTTGCCAGACTCTGGGGCAAGCACAAGAATAAGCCTGATATGAATTATGAGACAATGGGCAGAGCACTCAGGTACACAACACTCAAAAAAAACATCATAGCATGCTCATAAATTTAATTTCAATGTCTTTACTTATGACATTGGATCTGATAAAAACAGATCTAAGATCTGTTGCCTGGATTTTTTGGGTTTCTTAGAAATTAACATTTTTAAGAGCAGTTAAAGCTACAATATATTTAACCTAAACTAACTCTAGCATCAGACTTGACATTATTCTGCTTTGCTCCATCTCCCTGCTCTAATATGGTGTGTCACACTCTGCCTGCTTCAGGTAGTCATTACTATACAAAGACAATAGATAAGCTTCAAAACTCACAAATCAAGCAGAAATAATTTAAATTCTCAGATTAGTTGAAAGGGTGAGCTTCCTTCAAAAACGTATACGTGAATATCTCAGCTCTGCTAGCAGTGCTGTTCAATGGGTCTGAGTGAGAGGAGGCTTTGACGGCATCTCTCCTTATGAACAAAAGCATATCTATAATAAATTAGTACTCAGTACATTGTTTATTGCATCTTTAAATCTTAATGTTGGTTTTGTTGGTTGCTGGTCTTAATTCAAATTAGCATGTTATTTTTAATTGTCTATAAAATACTTCTTAAAAATCTTAAAAATATATAAACCACAAAGAGAAGACTGCAAAAAAGCAACATTTATATACTATATATAATCTTGATTTATGACACTTCAGTATTATTTCTATTCTTAACTAAAAGCAGACTTACTTTGTAGCCAACACTACTTGTCTTCACAAAGAATATGTTGGCAGATGAAAATTAGTTACTGAATATTAATAACTCACATGTATCTTATTTAAAAAAAAAATTGTAATGTCTCATTTAATTTTACATTTTTCATTTTACAGCCAAAATTAGTAAATGGAACATCTGTGATTATGACAAAAGTTAAGGATTGAAAATGGACAAAAGCAAAAATAAAAAAACAGGAAAACAGTTTTGATTGATTGATTTTTATTATTATGTCATGCATTTTTAAATACCTGGACCACGCAGGTTTTTAAGACACAGAAACAGCCAGATCCAACCTTACATAATAATTACACCAGGTTCCTACTTTTCCAGGTGTTATATACAAATATTGCTACTTTTTTATTAAAATTAATCATCCATTCGTACTTTTCTTTATTGATACTCTTGCTCATACATTACATTAAATATAGATTTTCTTAAATTCTCATAACAAGGACAGTCCAAAATTAAATGTGAGTCCTTACCACCACTTTCACTGAGAACACACAGCTCACACACCCTGTCCTCCTCCTATTTTTAAACATCCAGAGCGGAGGGGGGTGAGCGGAGGCTACCTGTTCTCAGCTGAACAACAGATTAGTAAATGTGACTCAACAAGAGGTTTTAATAGAAGTCCAAAATGTGGGCTTCAACATCACATCTTTTAAACATTTTACATACACGTATTAACTGATTCAGGCGCCCAACCCATATCTACTCGAACAGAGGAGCAAGTTTCAATACACCAAGGAACCAACTTTGGCTCCTTATGCAGGTTCTTAATGTAATTCAAGATCTATGATTATTTCTAAAATGGTCATAGATTATTAAATAGGGCTCTGATTAAATTCTGACTGAATATTAATGCTGAATCTGGGTTCATGCAGGTACTACTACCAGAGAGGCATACTGAATAAGGTCGAAGGCCAGCGTCTAGTCTACCAGTTCACCTCTCTGCCCAAAGATATGATTTATATCACAGATGGCGATGGGACCAAAGAGGAAGAAGATGATGATCACTATGACAATAGCGGCAATGATGGCGATATGAGTGATGAGTCTGATGACAGCACAATAGCTTCTAGTGACCAATCAGTGGAGGAGGACGAATTGCAACCACCACAGAAGAAGATGTCATCCAGCTCTGTCAGAGCCTCGGCTACCCAGCGCACCAGGCCAACCCCAAAACCCCCAGGCCAGCGTGACACTGTCCTGCGTCCTCCCAACTCCAGCCTGATCCAGGAGGAGCATTTGCCTATTGTGTCCGCTGAGATGCTGCGGACCCTCCAGAACCTGCAGAAGGTCCAGTCCCTACAGCCTGCAGGTCACGCGTCTGTGTTTAAAACGGCTCAGCTGCTGGGGAGTCTGTGTGAGCGACAGGCTGCTGCTGAGGTTGCTGTAGACAGTAAAGCACCAGAGACACCTGACAAAAAGTCACACCGAGGCCAGAAAACTTCACATGTGGAGACTCCATGGGTGGTGTCTCTAACTAGCTCTGACTAACAGAACAGACCAGTCCACCCTCAAACACAAACATGCATCTACACTCCACTGACTCAGGACCAGTTACAGAGTTACACAGCTACACACCAGGGCATATATGTCTTAAGTGACCATAAATGGGATTATTGATCTAGGAATATTTTTGTATTTTGGAATACATTACAAATGGTGACAAAAGTAATGCTAGATCAGTGGTTCCTTCTTGACATCTGAGTTGGCAATCAGTTTACCTTCTCAGTAGAGAAGGGCTATATAAACACGTTTTCCTCAGCCTTTGGTCTTTCTCTGTATGATACACCAAAGACAGACATGCACTGGAATAAACAGCCTTGCTGCACCTTCTGCAGACACACTCTCCTTGCACTTCAGCTCCAGTGTTATGGAGCTAATTGTCTAATCAGCACACTGTGCCCTCTTTCTCTGCCTTTACTGTTGCTTGCTCTTTCTCACAGTTTTTTTTATCACATGCTGAATTATTCCTCTGCCTTTAAAGTGGCTTTGCACTAATGTTTACCTCTGCTGTATGCTTCTTCTCTTAAGTGCCTGAAGATCTCAGACTACCCTGTCCCTGCTTCCTCTTGGTAATCATGAGGTTATTGAGGGAAAACATTCCATATTATTATTATTATTTTTTTAAGATTACTGAATTATGTTTGTATTGTGAAATGTTAAAACAAGGGATCACTGTTATTTGTAGAATAGAACTTTAGCACTGCTGCTGTTATAGTTGATGTGTCTGTACAGTGGACCTTCCTTTCGTTGACAATCACCAGTGAAATGATCTTGTAGTGTTTTATTTAGCTACAGCGTCTCCTGTAGAGTAGCCTTCCTGCAATGCACACATTCTGTTTAGTTATTACACTTATATTAATGCATATGTGGTCTGTTGAGGCTCTTATTTTTGTGTATTGTGTGGTATGTACTGTATGTCTGTGAACATGTTGCCATTTTCTCCCTCAGGTTCATAAACGTTTTGCTGCACAGATAATTTACTCTATGCAACGAGTAAAACTGTTGGTCCTTTGTAATTGAGTAATGCTAAGCTTAGTGTTGTAGCTTCAGTTGATCTCAGTTTAGCCTACAAAGCTCACAACTCTCCAAATAAATGAAAATTGTAAGATTAACACTTGCTTCTGTGAGGCTAAACATGGTTGGATGTTTAGTGCTGTGCCTTTGCCCCCGGGGAACTCTTATGCAAAACTGTTTTCACTTTATTATAGAGTAAATCATTTATTTTGAAATCTCCTTGCTTAGCTTTATCCCGAGGTCTCTTGATACTGTAAATTTTACTGATATGAATTTGTAAAGGTTGTGGAGAGGTGGAGAGTCTCTTGCTTTTTTTGTGTGTGCGTACTTTCATGCAACCCTGAGGTGTTGAAATATAATGGTCTGTGATGTGAAATAAACTTCATTTTGCCATTGTCTGTGTGAAATTCATCCTTTCTCATTTATTCATCTGCATTTAGTTTGCTAACATCAGTGATGCAGAGGTGGCACACACAAACACAAATGTTATACTCGACTAAAAGTAAAGTATCACTTCAAATTCTTCATTCAAGTTGAGGTGTCTGCACTCAAATGTATTTTAAGGAACAAAAAACAAAGATCTGTCAAAGATGAAATTATGTATTTTAAAGGGTATGGGTCTCAGTGTTGTTGTCATGACATGTTTCACAAATAAGGTTTCTGCAGAAGACTAGATGTAATTCATGTACAAATGTAACTGACCTGAGAATTTCCTTTGTCAAATCAAATGTTAAATGTCTTAAGAAATGAGTCTTTACATAGTATTAGTAAAAAGCTAATGTGAGGAAAACACTATGGAAACTAAACATTTCAAAAGAAGAAAATATTTATTGTCAAACAATTTCACATTGGTTATGTAAATTGCAAACTTTCAAAGATGAAATATATGGCAACAACAAAAATCTAGGTGGTAAATGCGTCGCTGTTTTTAGCACTCCCCACAGTTATCTGACAGCTAGGTACTAGTTTCTGTGCATATTCTTGTTTTACTTGCAAAATATAGTCAGAAACATTACTCTGCTGGGGACACAAAGTAGGTGGAGTAAGCCTCACTGGCCTACTTGCAGTATTACAATGTTAATACATCAGATTCACCATCAATTCACTAGTGCAAAACAGTGTTAAAATAAATTAGACCTACTTAAGTATATTAGTAAAATATAAAAGTCTATTAAAAAAATAAATTAGATGTAAGGTTGATAGGCTCCAGCACACCCGTGACCCCTGTGGGGACTAAGCGGTATAGAAGATGAATGAATGAATGTAAGGTTTTACTTCTGGTACAAGTGAATACTTCTTTCAATGGTGACAATATGGCTGACTCCCTGCTTTGCTGACTCCTCCGGGCCGTTGGGTGGCGCTGCGGCCTTCGGAGCCGTGTGGCGACGGATGTTGACAGCCTGCCGCTATCACGCTTCTAGCAGTCTCCACATCTAGAACTTTCCTGTCACTCCAGACATACTGTGCATGTCCACAGCACACCCATGGCAACTGAAAGGCAAGTTAAAACAAACATATTAAACAGGTTTTTATATATTTTTTCATCCGTGTGTGTCTGTGAAGGAGTTTAACGGTTGGTCTCTCTCCTTTCGTTTTAGCAGCTTCCCCGATAGCTTCATTGACGAAGACCCACAGAAAGCTCTAGAGGTAAACTTTAGCATCAGGTGCTATAAACAATTAGCCTTTAGAGATATATCTTGTGAGTGTTTGTGGGAATGACAGTAACCTTGAGTTTGTACTACCGGTTGTTCAATAAGCGAAACTGAAAATGCTGTCTCTGATGTTAGCACTGGTTTTGTCACTGTAACTAGCTAACGTTTGCTAATCAAATTAGCCAACGTTTCCTGCCAACATCACTTTGAATGAAGAACAGGATTTATAACTAGGTACCAGTTGCATGTTGAAGTTGTTGGGTTGATGTACTTCCCTGCCTTTAGATGACCAAATGTCTCACTCATAAATACTAGAAAACAGTCGGTTATCAACATGACAAACAAGCACTGTCATTTTCATCATTGCAGTAGTGCCCTCTACTAGATTCACCAGCTAGATTTACCTAACGGGTCGTTTGTTAATTTGGTTAGGTGTAACAGCTAAAGACATCAGTGTCAGTCTCTGTCAGCATTTGCTGTGTTACTTTTCTACCATCATCACAATGACTGCTGAATCAAAGCAGTGCTATAGGCTTTCTGTTTAAATGCTTTTCTCTTTTTCCTCTAGGCTCTAAATGAGGCCTTGCAAGTAGACTCTGACAAGGCTGAGTGGTTTTGCCAACGTGCATATGCCCACATACTTCTCAAAAATTACAGCTGTAAGACCACATATTATATTTGTCAACACTCATGTTTATTAAACAGCCTTTTGAACACAGTTATTTGCATGATTATATTTCTTCTTTTTACAGGTGCGGCTGAAGATAGCAAGAAAGCACAAAAGCTAAAACCCAGTTTTCCCCTTGCATTCATGCGGACAGGGTTTGTACATGATATAATAAAGAATATTAGGACCAGTTCAATACAGGTTTTAGAGTATTGGTACAACTGTTGCATTAGTGGATGCATTGCTTAAATTAATTTGCAAATAAAGTAGCACACTTACTGGTGTTAAAGTGAATTTTTCATGTTTTGTCCCTGAATACAAAACAGTTTGACATTTGTAATTTTGGGTGTTGTAGCCACTTGATCCCAAGTTTGTGTATAAGAAGAAATCGCTTTCTTTTTTTCCAAGATTATCCACTAAGTATGTTCTCTCCCAATTGCAGAATAGCAGAGTACCACCTGAACCACTATGAGTCAGCACGTGAAGCCTTCACTCAGGGACACAAACTGGATGGTAAGTGCAGCGTATTCTGGCCATGAGTACAAAGTTTCTGTCATCCAGCTTGTTACCAACTACTGTTCAAAGCAGTATGCTGTCAGCTTCAGTCTTCTCACTGAATACAAAGTACTAACCTTGTGTCTTTTACATTGCTGTGAAAAAGTATTTGCCCCCATCCATTTAATCATTTTGAAACATATTTGTCACACTTAAATAGCAAACAGATTTTAATATTACACAAATATAACCCAAGTAGATACTTTCTTAAGCTAAATCATGAATTAACTGTGATTACTGTCAGACCTGTTGAATCAAGAAATCACTTAAAGTGATTTAAAGAAATTTCAGATGAGAGAAATGAGAAACAAGGTAATTGATATGTACCAGTCTCAGAACAGTGAACCACAGTGAAAGCTGTTCTCCACAAATGGAGAAAACTTGGAACAGTGGTGAACCTTCCCAGGCCTATCAAAATTACTCCAAGGGCACAACAACGACTCATCCAGGATGTCATGAAAGAATGCAGGATAACATCTAAAGAACTGCAGACCTCACTTGCCTCAGTTACAGTCAGTGCTCATAATACAGAAAGAGATTGGGCAAAAATGGCATCCATGTGAGATAGCCACTGCTGACCAATAAGAACACAAAGGCTCGTCTAACATTTGCCAAAAGGCATCTTGATTATCCCCAAGACTTTTGGGCAAATATTCTGTGGACTGATGAGACAAAAGCTGAATTCTTTGGAAGGTCCCATTACATTTGGCGTAAAAACTAACAGCCTTTCATAAAAAGAACATCATATTAACAGTCAAACATGATGGTGGTAGTGTGATGGTCTGGGGCTGCTTTATAGCTTAAGGACAACTTGTCATAATTAATGGAAGCATGAATTCTGCACTCTACCAGAAAAACCTAAAAGAGAAAGTCCGGCCATCAGATTGTGACCCCAAGCTCAAGTGCACTTGGGTTATGCAGCAGAACAGGGATCCAAAACACACCAGCAAGTCCACCTCTGAATTTCTCCCCAAAAAATAATAATAAATTAAGGATTTGTAGTGCCCTTGCCAAATTCTGGACTTAAATCTGATTGAGATACTGTGGCATGACCTTAAACAGGCAGTTCAAGTGCAGTAACCCTCCAATGTGGCTGAATTAAACAATTCTGCAAAGAAGAGTGATGTGAAAGACTCATTGCCAGTTATCTCAAATGATGATTGCAGTTGTTGCCACCAAGGTTGGCAAAACCAGTTATTTTAGTGGGCTGTTACTTTTTCAGATAGGCCCAGGCAGGTTATCTTTGTGTAATATTAAAATTTGTGGATGATGTGAGTCATGTTAGTGTGGCATATGTGCAACAAAATAAAAATCTGAAAATCTTTTTCACAGCACTGTATAGTAAACATACACATTTTACATGACAAGGAAAACATTAAATGAGTTAAAAAAAAAAACTCTGGTAGCACACACATAACTACAGCTTTGTTAAAATGATCATGAAATGCTACTTTTCTGTTGCATCATATCTTTCAGCTGAGCAGTGTTTCTGCTTTCAGTAGTATCAGCACTTTCATCAAGGCATAACAAAATTTTAATGGTCACGTTTTTGTATAGATATGACATAAAAGAACAATCTGTCATTGTGTTACACAACATAACAGCACTGCCCAAACTGGTGTTTAAACAAAATTGATCATTGTCCACCATGAATATTTCCATGTAAATTAGTAATAAAAATTAACAGTGTTTTTGAGAATAGATGGAGTATTAAACAACACAACTTTGTGATTCTTAAATGTATTGATACTGTTTAGCTCGTATTGTGCTGTAGTGCTGGGGCTGCTTACTGTCATTCAGTAATTTCTGCTTAGGCAACAAACCTATTAAATTAAAGCCTTGTTTAGCTATTAGTTAGACCATTAGAGTTCATTAACATTTCACTGAGATTTGTAAATATTTTCACTAAATTCTCTAATGTTGTTGCTATTTTTTTTTTTAAGTATATATAATTTATATACTGTAACAAAGCATAACAAAAAATTTTTCCCCACAGTTTCTGACAAATCATTTGAGGTCTGGATTAAACGATGTGAGGAGATGATGGAGGGTAAGAACTTTAACTGCAGTGTTTGTCTTCATCGTAGTTAACATTAGCTCCATATTGAGAGTTGGCATTTATTTAGACTATACTAAATAGTCCTCTTCTCAGTTTTATTTCAAGTTATTTTAATTCATTTTCATTTTTCAAGGCTAATAAATATTATTATACTATGGAAATTGTAATTTAACTATTTTAAACTTTAGAATCCAAAGCTGTTTACTGTGATGTACACACCCTGTTTTCTTCTTGCTATTAAACACTAAGCTAAATGGCAGTCAGTGAGCTGATCAGCCCATGTGATCAAACAAATGAGCATGAACATATTCACTAATATGCAGTTGCTTCTCAAAGTGGTAGCGTGTTTAAACAGAGCTGCTTAGTCCAATCAAAGATGCAAACCCTGTCTGCATGGTGTGTTTCTTTTTGCCAGTGATGCCTAGGCCCTCTGGGTCATCGCAAGTAAACAAGAGCACGAGTTTTGACAAACACACTTCACACCCGCGTGCACACGATCTCCCAGGAGCAGTGTGATTCATCAGAGTTAGCGTTACTGATGTTTGAAAAGCCCCTGATGAGACCCAACTCCTTCATAAGCCTGCTAACAGACAGCGCACACTGGGGTGTACACCACCCGCCCCCTCCCAAGACTTGAAAGTTCCCTACTTGCGTTTGCTGAGGCTCACACAGAGAGCAGCAGTTGTTTCTTCAGGTGACAGTGTGTTTACCACCAACCAACACAAAGCACCTGGTTATTCCATCACGCGGCACCCTGCTTTTATCAAAACTCGCAGACATTCATACACACAGACACGCAGCCTTTTTCCCTCCACAGCCCCCCTCCTCACCATATCAAACGCGACCTCATTAAGACAACATTAACACTCCTCCTATCATCTCATCTGTCTGCTCTCTCCCTCTGTGTAATGAAGCCATTGAATAATGTATGATAGCATGCTGGTAAATGGTGATCAGACTTGGTTCAGCTCATAGGGCTTATAATGGGCGTGGATGGACCAGTAAACAAACTGGTGGCGAGGCTGGGAACACGTGTCTGTCTGTGTGGGAATGTATCAGTCTGCTGTCATAGATCTGTTAAAAAACAGTGTGCTAGGTTAAAGATTATGTTGTTATAGCTTTGCAGTCTTCATATTTATAGACTGAAGTTTGTTTTGGGCAGTTAAAAGATGTGTTAAATGTTTCCACCCGTCACAAACCCTTGATTTCTTCTCACTACAGGCAAGACAGAGAACAACAGCATCAACAAGGTGAGTTTCTCTACATGGCCACCTGGGGTCAGTGTTGCTCTCAGCATCAGTCAAGTGCATCAGTTGTCTTAGTGCTCCTGCTACAAAGGAGGAGTCCTTACTTCTTTTGTTGTTGTGCTGTTTTTCTGATTTTGTTTTTGTTTAATCTCTCTGCTTTATCACTGTGTCTTCCTCTCTTCATTGTCATCTTCCCTTGGGGGCTGAATGACCCAGGAGACACCAGCGGTTCCACCTGTGAAGTAAGTGCTTAGATGTAAAAGTGACTTATCTATGCATCTATTTTATGTTTTTACTCCTTATTTAATTTATTATCGCAGCTTAATATTAGCTTAACTTTGAAGCGGCCCCATTCTGTATAACCATGTAACGACTAGCTGCTTTGTTATTTAAAGTTCTTGGTTTCATAAAGTGTATACAGTGGAAAGAAAAGGTAATGGCATTGTTTTCTACATAATTTGGTCATGTAACCAACTGTTACGTGATGTTCACCAAAGTCGAAAATATTAACAGTATTTCTAAACTGATTGAAAACAGTCATGATCTTTTATCTCTTCACAGACTGAACAGAAGACATAGTAATGGTAGAAAATGTAATGGCAACAGTTAATAACTGGTTGATCCACCTCTGGCAGCAATAACCTCAAGCAAGCAATTCATGTAGTTGTGGATTAGAGCTGCACAGCATTCAGCTCAGGTTGTTTGTTTAATGGCTATATTCAGCAAAGACATGAAAGATCAAGACTGTTTGTGTTTTATCATCTGAGAAGTATTTTTGTGGAGTTTGCTAGTTTGCGACTTTGAAGTTCAGATCACATTTCATGACAACTTTATGCAAAAATTGATGAAATTGTTGCTTTTTTTTCTTGAAACTGTATGTTTCATTCATTGTACTGGTGATCACAGTAGAAATAAAGTTTCCACATTAGGGCTGAGTGTGTTATTCAGGGTTCTTGATCAGTTGTATGTGTTTGGCTTTTGCAGACATGACTGGTACCAAACAGAATCTCAAGTCATTGTCACAATCATGGCAAAAAATGTCCCCAAGGATGGTGTATGTGTCAACTTCAAGGAAAACGAGGTATAAACACACACTTAAATGTAGTAGTGATGTGAGACTCTGTGTTTTCTGTGTGTGTGAAACAGTGATGGGTTAGCTCTCGGGTGTTTCCTCAGGGGGACCCATTAGATGGGTCTCGTACACACATACACCCTCTCCCCATGGACCCATCTATGCCTCCAGTGGTGCCTTGTTAACATTGCCCCCAAAGTAGAGATCTAAGAACAATTTACCCTCCCCAGCTTCTCCAACCTCTTAATTGTCGGTAGATAGAAGCCATAACTGATCTAAGATCAGCCACAGAGCCCTCTGGGGACAACCCTCTTTCTTTTCTCCATTTCTCTTCCCTTTCTTTCTTTCCACTGCTTTCTCTCTCTCAGAGGGGTAACTGCAGGGCACCCCAGGGAACAGCTTTGTCTTTCCTAATAGAATAACAAACTGAGTTTACCCCATTTCAAAAGAAATAGTTCAGTTGCTTGGAATCACACAGTCACTTGTTAAACTCCCTCTGTGGTGCGAAATACAGATAAGTTCATATATTTTTTACTAGGTCAGTATATACAAAAGAAATTAAAGATGAAAGGCTGTGGTTCCAGTTATTGTTCCCTGGTGACTGAGCATGCAGCAGCTGTATACCTACAGACAGCACAGGAATTCAAGTGGAAATGAATATTAAGGCTTTGATAGTTTTGTGGAAATTGCCCAAAAGCTACTTTTGCTAACTTTCTAAGCTTTTATCCCTGACGAACTACTTCTTGAATTAATTTGGTCCCAAATCAGAATAGTCCACTTTTACTAAAGTGGTAAGTGGCAAATTGCAAGATGAAGAGATGTAGTGTTTGGCCAATGAAAAAAAAAAACAAAAAGCGTCGAGCAATCTTACAGGGTGAGGCCATGTCCCTCAAAACCAGCAAGCCTCCCACCCAGCTAGTCACCCAGTCCCAGTGAGTGACAGGCTGTTAGGAACTGTCCGAGCCCCTCTCATCACCGGTCACTCTGTGGCTGAAGGGGACACAGCGAGGATACTCCTGGCTGTCACACCAGCCACATCAGATGATTAATCTCATGGACATGCTGACACCTGACCCTCTTTCTCACTCCTTGTCCTTCTTATTATTTTGTTTGTTTTAATTATGCCTTTACCACATTCTGGGTTTAGAATAAAGTTAAATAGAATGAGTGAAGCATTAATGCAACGACACATTAAAACAAGGATTGTTAAGTTTCTGTCTAATTTATCTTTATCGTGTCTTTAGCTCAATGCCACTATACAGCTGGTGTCAGGGGACAACTACAATCTCCACCTCCACCTCCTGCATGCCATTGTTCCTGAACAGTGCAGCTTCAAGATCCTCACCACCAAGGTACCACACCCATGCCATTCACTCATCTGTGTTAGAGCTTGTAGGAACTTTTAAATCAACAACCAGACCTTCTCTAACCAACAGTCTGACAGGCAACTTTGGTTGAGCGTCTGTCAGCCTACTTTTTGCAGTGTGTCTGCACCGTTGGCACTAGTTAGGTCCCCTTAGGTGACTTTTCAGTTGATTCAGCATGTTGAATTGGCGGCAAATCACTGCATGAGAAGAGAAATGGACCCCAGTGCCATTTACAACTTCTTATAAGACAAATTCCTGATTAGAGGGAGCTCTAAACCATCTATGGTGAGTGAGAGGTGTGAAAATAAATGCTTCCAGCTGCTACTTGTTTACGATTTGTATATATCTGCGGTCCAAGGTGTTATTCTGTTTTCTCTTTCTGAATGATTAATATGGACTACCGCCACCTGATGGTAATAGAGAGTTGCCACTTTTTAGCCCAGACGAAGGTGTTGTGATGCCACACGACTGTTGCTTTCTTTGATGTTGGCTTGCTGTGTTTCATCCCCTAAATGAAACTATAGGTATTTCAAAGCATTGTGATGTGTCTTGTGTGATACTGGAGCTTTACACATTAGCTCTTTGTCTTCTCTGACTGAGCCAGAAAAACTTAATTAAAAGAGTCTTATGGCATCAGTTGGATATTTTAATCCTTGTTAGGAGAAAGTCAGGAAACATGATTGGTTTGTGGTAGAATAGCAACAAATTTTACAAATGGGTAATATTTATAGAATATATTGAATAACCTTCTACAGTACCGTAGTGGTGTTTTTCATATGTTTTTTCTCCCAATTAAGCTTCAGCTGAGATTTTGAAAGTCGTATCCTAGTACTTAAACTCTACAATAGAGAAGGAGGATATTAAACATGGCAGGGAACATTTTTATGTTGCTATAAAGAAAATATGATCTGATAATGTCACACACTGGAGGAAAGCACGCATTTCTCTACTCTGAAATGCATCTTTTTCTTCCAAAGAGCATCAAAGACATCCACATTTCTGTATAGTCGGGCTTTCATTGTCTTAATATCATTCAATTCTTTCTGAGCGAGAGCATTTCCTTGTTCAAAAAAAGAAATTTTTTCCACACAAATGAAAAAGCAGAAAATTAAAACCATGCCAATGTGAGTTTAAGCAGCTCACTGAAGCTGTGACTGATCATTACTTGGGTTAGCACTTTGAGATTAACATCTTAATGTTTTCAATAATTTAAAGGAGTATAAAGTAGTCTGTCACTGTCTGTAATTCCTTAATGCCAGTAAAGCTTACAGTAGCTTGAGCAGTAATAAGAAAATCCACTCTTGCTGTATATACTGTGCAGCTCCTGTGGAGATGTTTGCACAGTTCTTCTGAGCAGCCAACAGGAGACTCCAACATATACACAAATCCTTACTCCTACACACACACACATTTATTAGGACTGTAGTCGCTGAGAGTTCCTCAGCGCTGTTTAAGGTGATTACGGGTCTAATGAGTAGGAAGGGCGCTTCTTACTATAGACTAATTAGTGTGTATTATGGAGGATGTGGGCTAATGAGTGCACAGGCTGAGTGTGTGCTGTTTCAGGTTTTAGACCGGATCAGGTTTTCGTGAGTGTTGTTTTTAATCATTGTGGGGAAGGATTAAATTTTTTAGGCTATTGATCATTTTGGTCTTTTCAGTACAGAGCAACATAAAGCTCTTCTTTCTTCTGTGGAATTCAGCTTAAACTTAGAAACTTTCATTCTGATTGAACATTGGTTTAAAATTTCAGTGGACTTGCTGCAATGCTATTAATAATATGCAACATAAGCTAGCACCAGCACAAGAGTCAAAATCAGTCCACTCTGCTCTGCAACACTGTGCTCTAAACTTCAGGTACTCATCATTGCAAAGATAAAATAAATAAGAAGCTACAAAACTTAACGACTAAGCAGAAACTATTTAAATTGTCAGACTGATAAGAAACGCAAGCCTCACTCAAAAACCTTTAAAACCAAATATTTCTGCTCAGCTGCAGCTGCTGTTCAAAACATCTGAGTCAAAGACAACACTAAAAGCATCTCTCCACATTAAGACGAGTTTTGTAATTTATTTCTAATAAAAAGAAATGCATAATTTTAAACTTATTATATACCATGGAAGCAGTTCATTACAGTCTGGACAATAACACTGGTACTGCCCCGCAGATGCACAACCATGGGACACAAAGTCTAGAAAATAAATGTTCATGTAATGAACTTAAATTCCCATTCAAGCAAAGTTAAACTCTCCGGTCAAAGTTTATGCCTTGTGAAATTATAATAATGCAATCTTTAGCAATATTTAAATTAACAGCAGTAGATGACAGGCGACCTTTATGGGAAATGAAAAAGAAATGGAATGTACACAAGCCACCTACACAAGTGGAGAAGAGTGGGATGATGGTATTGATGCAGTTAATATTTTACTAGGGTGCTGAGGTAAATGCATTAAAATGTGTTATATACATTTCATGTATAAAGAGAGAAGATTCACATTGTATGGACATAACTGACAACACAACTGCAAAAAATCAATAATAAAATAATTAATAGTAGGATTGTATTATACACAGGTTTATATTTTTATTAGTTTATTTTTAGATGAATACGAAAGTCTGTCTTCCTTGATGTATTTTATGGTGCAACTACTGTCTGTCGGATGTTGATAAGCTGTCACATTTCTTTTCACACCTACCTTCATTGTGGTTCTTGTAAATTCCATTTGCAGTGGAGGATTTTCCACACAGAACTGACAGCTGCAAATTATGTGGCTGAGCAGAATACCTAATCAAGCTGTGTTAACATGTTTCCGTCAATTGTTGTATAGAATTTTTCTTTTCTTTAATTCAAATGCAGCAGAGAGAAGGATAATACTTAACACGAAAAGCTCATCTTTACTTTGCCCAGGCATAGAAGCTTTCGTAAATCAGCGGCCATTATCACAAACATTCTTTGTATCCTCTCAGAGAGCTCCTAAGTTAGCCTAAAAAGGCCAGCTAGGAGATGCTAGGATAACTAGTTGTTTTGAAAGCTGTGATTGGTTGCTCAAAATGTATAATGTAGTGACCTGAGGAAAATGGCTCCTTGGACCTTTTGATTCATGCTATGAGTCTGAGGACTCATGGAACTGTTGATTTGTAGTAGTGCTGCACAAATAATCTAATCGCAAGCGGCCTATGCGATTATCTAACTGCAGAAGTCTGTTTGATTAAATCAATATGTATGTATGTGCAATTTGCTCGTTATCTACTCTGCTAATAAAGAGGCGATCAGTCAGTCTCTGTGTGTAAGCAGTGGTGCATGTTGCCACATGACAGTGTGCAGTGTTATCTAAACACTGAAGGTCCTGATGCAGAGCTAAAAGGTAGTCTTACCTTATTGTCATATGAATATTTCAACTGGGAGATTCTGAAACTGGAAAACACAAGTTGATTATTTTATTAGAAAGAATGTCTGACTCTGTTTTGAATTAGAGACACTCCTCTCTTATTGTTCAGAGGTGTTACAGAGTGATACCGCTGACCTGAGCTGCTGTTTGACTTGTTAAGCAACAAACACGTAGTCTACAAGCCTACAAGCACATTAGAAAAGTCCTCCAGTTAAGGGAGCTTGTATGGCGTTGAAAGCCCCAAATGTACTTTTGCACTTGCACAAGCATATTAACAAAAATAATTGGGAAGTTTGAGTAATAGCATTACATAATAGAGCATCTATATTGTTTGCATTTTTTTCTACGAGCTGCCAGTAGAGACTGGTCTGCACAGAAACTGCCCCCTTTTACAAACACTCACTCGTGTTCTCACTTTTCCATGGCAACAGCAGACACTGCATTCCAGAGGTGCTCGTGGGTTGCAGCTTAAACAAGGGCTCAGTCTTAGAGAGGCCGCAGATGAAGATGGTCTTAAACTCCCCCTCATCTCTCTATAGTCTGTTTTTTCTTTTTTCTTCCTTATTTACCTTTGTCTTTGATTTGTCAGTGTCTTCATTCCTCCTCACAGACACACACATACTCTGTCCTCTTGCTCACTCTCATACAAACACACACACCTACCTCTAGGATAGTGTGAGAGACTGTTCAAACCCTCCCCTCTTCCACAAAGCCCTGACTGTTCCCTGGTCCACTGGGCTCCTCTGGCACACATGGATCCTAAACACACACACAGCCCATAAGCCCCTATTTTTAATTATAGCAATCTGATGTTTAAGACAGCATCTAAACCTTACAGGTAAGGTGCATTCATGACATGCATGAGGCACTGCAACAAACTGAGCCTCTTTCACTTTCCCTTACAATTGTCTAATTTTTCTGAAGCCAAGGAGCCACTGGAGAGAGAAAACATTCAAATGAACAACCGCATCAGCAAACCAAGTTTCCCCATATTGGCATGCATCCCTAATGAGCATTTATTTTAAAAAATAAGCATTGCCCTCGGAGCTGTTGATTCCTAACCAGGGTCGGTCGGTCTGTCTGTCTCTGTAATAGGCTGCCCTGCACTCTTCACTCCTATGTTTACGCTTCATCTCCTCGCTGTTTTTAAAGACAACTTAGCAGGGGAAGGCTGAGCCAGGCATGAGCCCACACAAGCATGTACACACAAACACAGAGGCTGAACAGCAATCAACACACATGTGCCATCTACACAAAGTATGTGTTTGTTTGTGTGCGTATGAGTGTCGTCTGTAGCACATTATTGTGAGTGAGACCTCCTCCTGTCCTCCACCAAGACAGGCATTCCAACCGCAGGGGTCACTGCGACAACGGGGAGCCAATTACACACCAGTGTGTTTGATCAGAACAGACGGCTGACGCGCACACACTCAGATGCGTGCACGCAGACACATTCAAGGCAAAATTGAATCCGTGCACACTCGTTCATTCAGTTCCAAACTCATCTCTTTCCGGAAAATGGCTAAAGTGGCGTCTCCCCTCTTTAATTTGCATGCCTGTCAGTGTCTAAGAATGTTTATATTTATTTCATTTATGTGTCTTTTTAGTGCAGTTTGTTTTGAAATCCACAGGGATCTGGAAGAAGGGGGAGAAGATGCTGGGTGGGGGGGGTGTCTGACAAGTAACACAGGCCCCCAGTGCTCCTAATACTTAATACTGTGTGTGCGTGTTGTGCAGTATTGTATAGTCCAGCCCCTGGGGTCCTGTGGGTGGTGGCCCCTGTATGTGGCTCTGCTGTCACATCCCTTTACGAGCCATCTCTTCGTCTGTCACACGCACGGCGCCTGGCCTGCCATGTCTCCTAAAAGCCAGGAAACACAGATGTGGCAGCAGATTAATGTTGTATAGCCCAGGAGCACGCATAGAAGCACACTGACACACACACAGTCGCAGCTTGAGTTCTGCTACACTTCGCACTACAAAACCACTCACGACAATAAATGGCACCTGCAACACTGGCTGGTAATTTAAAGATGATAACATTTAAATTGCTCGGTGCATCGTCCTTTTCTGTTTTCAGTCTTATAACTTCTATGATTATGAACAAATCCAATTAAAACGGTCAGACAGGCTTAAGATTTGCTGCCTTCTTACCAGCCAGCTAGAATTACAAGCCCTTCTGCAACAGCTGTAGTAGACCGAAAACCCTTTAGCAGTATTTGTCAGCCAATAGAACAGGTCTTACACATCAACACTTTGATGTAGTTTAATACATGAAGTTTTCAAAGCACAATGAGACCCCTAATGGAGCAAAAGAAAGAAATGAAAAGAACAACTGTGCCCAGACTGCTGGTGCACCTGTTAAAAGACTAAAAAATATTTAATCTGCCAGCAGGTGATGTCTTTAACAAAATAACTGAAATCAATTATCAAACACAAGCTGCTTTGACAGAGAGGACCATCCCTGATAACGGATTAAGTATAGATTAATGAATTACCATAGAGCACTGATGTTTCCTGAGCAATTGAACAATACTAAAGACATATGCTGTGACGCAACTGCATTTTAAGATCAGTGATGAGTTTTCATAAAACACTGCACCTTTACAAGTTTACTTCATTTATGTTTTCCAGTACTTTGCACTTACAGGTTTGTTCCTTTGACCTTTTATTGAAACCTGATGTTTTTTCTAGATGCCCATTAATCATGTAAATATTCTGCTAAGAAGGTTTCAGTCGACCTTACATTTTCTAAGAAGAAATAAATAAGACCTCAAAACTCAGGCCTTGACTAAAATGACTCACAATGTTTGCAGTAGTTAGTCTAGTTAATTCAAAGTTCAAGGTATTTTCTCAGATGTATGTGTTTGAAAGAGCTAGTTTGTACAAGAAGTGGTCCAACCTCACTTGAAGGCAAATCTATAGATATATAAAGACAGATTGAAAAGCTGTCCATCACAGTGAGAGTTTACATGCAAATAATTAGGAAATGATCTGTTGAAGTTTGTGTGAAATTTTTAATTAACACACAGAATCTGATTGTATGCACAGAAAAGTGGTTTGCCACACTGAAAGATGAATATGAATTATTTAGGCAGTAACCTGTATTCTCAACAGAGATCTTCTTTTTTTAGTTCCTCAGTCAGGTGAGCCAAAAAGTTAATTTCGGACACTGCACAGATGCCTCACTGTGCACAAGGCCCTCTGTGGGACAGAAAGCGCTGACACACACCAAAGTGATCTATCAGTGTACACACTACTCGCACTAGCTTAGCTCAGAGAAAAAGGTAGCTGCGATCATACTGTCTTACTTCCCTCAATCTGTTCCCCTCACTCACGCTTCACTCAGTACCAGTCAGCCTCTTCGTCTAGCTCATGGTTCCTCTCCTCTCTTCTGGCACCCTCATAAATGAATCATCACATCGCCCAGCAGAGCAGAAATGTTCCTTAATTGCACCAACATAAGCAGTGCTGTCTTTCAAATCAAACGCACACACCATTAATGGGTGAAAGGGGGTGGTGTGTGTGGGAAGGACACATAAAGTTGAAGCTTGCATGTCTCACTGGTATATGCCCTGTCAATGCAGCTCAGTGTTAAAAGTGTGTGTCCATGTCTTCTCTCCACTCATTGTTTTCCCTCTCTCTCATGTTCTCCTGGTGTAATGATCAGATGCTGCTGTGTGGAATTAGGACCCAACCCCCC